>NWSH02000510.1:100628-118128 GCA_002382865.2 Heliothis virescens
ATCGGCTTCCAGTCTAAGCTTGGTAAGACTGGTACCCATAACGACTGTCAAAGATGTTCAAATTACAGCCGGGACGCACCAATTTATGCATGCCTTCCGAAACACGGGAGAACTCGTCACAATAAGATGGTAATCCATCTACGGATTACCATCTTATACGGATACGGAAACAAACAAACATACTCTTCAGCTTTATAATATTAGTATAGATTGATACGCNAGATGTTCAAATTACAGCCGGGACGCACCAATTTATGCATGCCTTCCGAAACACGGGAGAACTCGTCACAATAAGATGGTAATCCATCTACGGATTACCATCTTATACGGATACGGAAACAAACAAACATACTCTTCAGCTTTATAATATTAGTATAGATTGATACGCGTGGCTTTGACTTACCCACTAGCTATTTAAATCTATACTAATATTATAAAGCTGAAGAGTTTGTTTGTTTGAACGCGCTGATCTCAGAAACTACTGGTCCGATTTGAAAAAATCTTTCAGTGTTAGATAGCCCATTTATCGGGGAAGGCTATAGGTTACTTTTTATCCGGGTGTGCCGAGTAGTTCCTACGGGAAGCGGCTGAAACCGCTGGCAGAAGCTTTTTTTATAAAGAGCTGCAGAACTGCCCGGGCAATCCGATACCAACGTTGCTCGTATGGCTTATAGCTTATGTCAAAATTCCATCTCTAGTAGACGAATCCAGAGATAGATAGATTATTGCATTTCGCAATTACTGACCGTAACGACTGCCAAAGATGTTCAAATGACAGCCGAGACTCAGCAATTTATCATGATAAGATGATCACCCATCCACGGACCGACCGCGCCAAGCGTTGCTTAATTTTACGATAGATTCATATACAGTTTTGACTTAGCCACGAGTTCTTTAAATATTAAATATACCTCAAAAAACCATTTAAAATCGTTGCACAGCTTAAAACATAAAATAAGTACCACAGTTTGACGACACCTCGGAGATATAAAGACGTATACTTCGGTAAAAAACTCATATCAAGTAGGCAAGTAGCAGTTAATGGAGGCAAAACTGTCCCCCTGGACCCATATTACCGACTTAATCAGAAGAATTTTACTAAGAATATGTTTAAGAGCCCGTTTCAATCTTTGCGCGCTTTCAAAAGGGGTTATTTTTAGCTAGAAGATTTCTCGTGGTGTTTTCAAAGTTCATTTGATACGGTATATTGACGTTTTGGCAAGTAACAGCTACAAAAATAAGTACCTGGGTCATATTTCTTGGAAATTGTATATTTACTATCTACGTAAATATACAATTTTGAAGAAATATATAATATAAAACGCTGGTACATGGATCTATCTGGAAAAACTGGAAGCTGTCCCCAACATTCCCAGTTTAGAAAGGCTAGGTTGATGATAATGCATTTTATACCTATCCTAAATTGGGGCATTCTTACGAAAGCCGTTACGGACTATAAGTATCTGAAAACCAGCTTCCACCCGGTTTCGCCCGCGTCCTGTGAGAATTACTCCATGCACCCAGATATAAAGCTTATGGTCTTCCTCGGTAATAGGCTATCTAACACTGAAATTTATTTTCAAATCGGTCCAGTAGTCCCTGAGATTAGCGCGCTCAAGCTAATAACTCCTCTGGCAACTCTATCAAAGCATTTATTCAAAGTAGGCTGAAAAACAGCACTTTTCGAATGTCAAAATTACATGAGACGGCTCAAAAAACCTTCTATGTTTGTTTGCTAACAAACTCTCCCGCATCACATATCTCTGTTATATTCGAAGAATATTGTAAATAAGTCTAAGCTCGTGGCGAAGTCAAAGCCACGCGCATCGATCGATCATAAGGTTAAGCAACGCTNTAAGTCTGACAACCAGTCTTACCAAGGGGTGCCGGGTTGCACGGGTAACTGGGTTGTGGAGGTCAGACAGGCAGTCGCTCCATGTAAAACACTGATTCTCAGCTGCATCCGGTTAGACTGAAAGCCGACCCCAACGTAGTTGGGAAAAGGCTAGGCAGATGATTGTAAATAAGTCAAAATTATTTACTATATGCACCTCAAAAAGGCCCTATATGTCAATAAGACCGTTTTATACTTACGTGCAATCTTAAAATAGGTCTTTGTAACACATTTGTCCCACATGGGAATCTTAGTTGAGCCCATAAAATCTTTACAGCCCCCATTTCGCGTTGAGACTCTTAATTTAGAATAAATTGTTTAACTCTGTTTAATTACTTACGTTTCGAAAACGACTTGCCAACCATTTGATTGGGGTTTAAAGGTTGTTTTCATTAAGTGTGTGAGTGTGTATTTTGGGACTTTTAGGGTAGGAAGTTTTCTTCAAATGCTAAATGAATGCATGCAAAGTCAAAGACAATATTGTATCATTTTTTAGAGTTCCGTACCCAAAGGGTAAAACGGGACCCTATTACTAAGACTTCATTGTCTGTCTGTCTGTCGGTCTGTCTGTCTGTCTATCTCCAGGCTGTATCTCATTAACCGTGATTGCTAAAATGCTGAAATTTAAATGATGTATATCTGTTGCCGCTATAACAACAAATACTAAAAATTAAAAAAAATAAATTAAGTTTCAGTATTTATTAGGTGTAATAAGAAAGAATTAAGTAGGTATTTCTTAAGTTATAGATGTAAATATGTACTTTTAAAAAATCGTTAGTCAAAAATAAAAAGAAGCTTTATGACTTCGCTAAATATTTACAATCATTTATTTTATTACCTGTTCCTGAATTCTAAGATCTTATAGTTGCGTATTTTTCAGTTAATTCACTACAAGAATTTTCAGCGTAAATAGTAGTGTAGGTGTGTAGGGTGTCGTGTAGAAGGCGAAGAAAGGAAAGTCCAGAGTGCACAACGAGAAACCGTACCGTAGAGTACCGCTACAGTAGGAACTAACCCATTTAACATGAATAGCTACGTACATCGACCTTTTTAAAAGTCCCCTTACGTCATTTATCTACCCCTCTCCCTAAATACAAGAGAAAATATAAGAAATCGCCTACTCACAAGCTCTTGAACGAACAATTGTCCCTTAATCAAATAATAAAATCTTACATGATTTATTCAAAATAGAATCTTAACAATACTCTTTTATCAACAACTCTTTTCTCTATGGTGCGGGTCAAACCTCTTTGCACAACCTTAGTGGCCATTTGACATGCGTATTCGATATTTAAATGTACGCGCTAAAAATACCAAACTACTAAATACCAAAGTTATCTGTGGTTTATTTTTGGTTTAATGCCTAAAAATAGGATCTTATTGCCGGTTTCTATAAGCTATCTATCAGTTTCACGCTGAAACTATAGGGTCCTGATTCACTTTCATAAACTTAAGCAACAACCAATTGTCACTACAATGAGACCCAATTACAACTCCAATACGATTGAAGCGTTATTGGTTATTCTATTAACACTTTAATGTAAACACAAATTGAATAAAAAATCTACTCGTAATGTATTGTCAGATGACAGACCAATGGCATGTCATTGGAAAACGATTGGTCTTTTAATAGTAACAGAATAACCGATAAGGCTAAAACTGCTATTACCATTCAATTTTCATTGAATTTTCATACGAGTGACACACAATTGTGGTTAAGGAATCAGGAAGGATTTTAATGAAACTTGGCTGTTAATATAGCTCAGATATCAGAATAACATATAGGCTTTCATATAGGCTACTTTTTTTCGGGGAACAGGAAGTAAAAATCTGTAGAGAGGTCAATTCTGTACATGAAATATATTTCCAAAATAATTATCAGGGGGTGATTAAGGAGCAATACTGATGCCAAATTTGCAATCAGTAAAAAAATATGTTTGTATAAACAAAACTACTCAACAGAATTTAACGAATCTTGGTACAATTATTATTTATGCTCCTGAGCTGGTTATAGTATACTTTTCATCACGCTACAATCAATAGAGGCAGAGCGGTGAAGGGAAATGTTGGGAAAACGGGAGAAGTTACTCCCCGGGCTATTAGAATTTGACATCAGACGTTTCAGATCTTTGATTATGACGACCCGTTGTCGCTGGCATAAGCGACATGATCGATCAGGTCGCTGGCAGAAGCTAGTAATAAATAAAAGTTGGAAAAATATATACTTATATATCGATATAATCTCGTCATGATTAAGGGTAATTTTTATAATGGTATTAGATATTTTTTGCCTTGTCATACTAAGCCTGGAGTGTGTAAAACAGGACGCCAATTAGAGGCAATTAAAACAACTTTGATTACTTTTGTTTTGTGTTTTGCCCGTTCACGCAAATAAAGCGTAATAATTTATACACGTGTTGAACAAAAATATTGTATTTGTCAATTTGGTCGTAGATTATGGTAACAGTTAACGGCCGTTCCCAATAACCTATCTAACTCTGGATTTGCTTACCAGAGATAGGAATTTGACATGTAGTGTATAGTTCAATTCCAGATCAGGCAAGTACCAGCAAGTTTTCTAAGTTTGTATGTACTTTCTAAGTATATCTTAAGACACCAATGGCTGATAAAAGGTGAAGGAAAACATCTTGAGGAACCTGGACTATAAAAGTCTTGAATCACTACCCCCGCATCTCTTGCACGTGTGGATTAACGCTCAATCCTTTCTGTGTGAGGGAGGTCGCAGCACAGCAGTAAGACGATAAAAAATGAATTTCAGATACTATCATATATCGTTTCTTTGGCCGTCTATTACTTAATCACGAGATCTAAAATACTCTATATTCTATTTGTGTCATAAATTCGGCATCGCACATTTTTTTTTTGGCATTGTATTGATATCTGTGACAACAATGGCGCAGATATCGTCATATTGGTTTATTCATATAAGGTAGCAATCAATTAATTTTAGCATCAATAGACGAATTTGACGTCAAAACGGTTTTATAACAATTGGGGTGCTTTGAGTTTTTTCAAAAATACTCAAATTGATTTATGCGTGGCCAGGAAATGAACCTGGGAGCTCTGTTCATACCAATAGCTACTAGACTAGACCATTTTGCTAGCGTAGGTACGGTTTTTAATAGAAAAAAATAATATTAGTTTGAGAAATATTATCTATACTATAAATAATTAATTTATATTTATTTTTTTTAATATATTTATAAATAAAATTTAAGTTAATATTTTTTATATTTATATTTTTAAAAAAGTTTATATTATATTTTATTAAAAATTTATATTTTAAAAAAATCATTTATTATTATTTTTAATTATTTTTTTATTTTTATTTTTTATATTGATTTTATTTTTATTTTTTTATTTATTTATTTTATTTATATTTTTGTTTTTTAATTTTTATTTTAATTTGTTTTATATATTTTTTTTTTTTTTTGTTATTTTATTTTTTATTTTTATATGATTTTGTTATTATATATTTTTATTTAATTTTTTATTTTAATTTATTTTGATTTTATATAATTTTTTAATTAAAATTTTTAAATTTATATAATTTTGATTATAATTATTTTTAATTTTAATTTATTATTTTTTTTTATTTACAATTTATTATTTTTTTTTTTTTTTATTATTAATTTTTTTTTTTTTTTTTTAATTTTTATATATGTATATTATAATTTTTATATTTTTTTTTTTAAATTATTTTATTTATTTTTTATTTATTATTTTTTTATTTTATTTTTATATTTATTATCAGAATTGGGCTAGCAATTGGAACCAGGGTGGTATATTCTCACTCAGGAATCTGGGAATTTTAATAATTATTGGCAGTATTTTATTTCATTTTTTTGATTTTTTTTTTTTTTATATATAATTTTATTTATTATTTATATTAATATTTTTATTATTTTTATTTTTATTTTTTATATTTTTTTTTTTTTTATTTTTTTTATTAATTATATTATATATTATTTTTATTTATATTTAATATTTATTTTATTATATTTTATTTTTATTTTATTTTTTATTTTTTTTTTTTAATAATATTTTGATTATTTATTATATATATTTTTATTATTTTTTTTTGTGAGGCTTTGAAAAATATTTTTTTATTTTTTTTTGAGAGGCACTTGGAAATTTTTTTTTTATTTTTTATTTTTTATTTTTTATTTTTTTTTTATTTTTATTATTATATTTTTTTTATTTTAATATTTAATTTTTTTTTATTTAAATTATTATTTTTTTTTTTATTTTTTTTTTTTTTTTATTTTTTTTTTTTTTTTTTTTTTTGTTATTTACTTAATTTAAATATTCTTTATTTTTTTTTTTTTTTTATTATTTTTTATTTTTTAATTTATTATTCGGGGAATCGTTTTTATAATCTGGTATTTTTTTATTTATTTTATGTGTGTTAGATTTTTTTTTATTATTATTATATTATTAATATTATAATATTTATATATTTTTTTAAATTTTCTTGTCTGAACCCCCACTACGCTCAGTACAACACCCGACAACCTTTGGCATTCTCCTTGTGGTAAAACTGGTTTTGTTCAGGACTCTACCATCTCGTTTATAGATCTCATTAGCCAAAGTTTGTTTAGAATGACAGAGCCGTAGACCACTATCTTCAATATTAATTAAATGCTTCCGAAACATTTTTACGGAGAACTTCGTTTATGGTATCAATGTATGGTCACCTTCATTTTTTTTCCACGGTACTCTTCTAGGCCGCCGTGTGCTTCAACCGTTTTGCTTCTATCTTTATGATCTTATCATTCGATTCCGCGCTGTCTTTTGTGTGTGACATTTTGTGCCACGAGCTCTTTTACAAAAAACACTTTCTCCTCATAAATTACATTCAATACATTTGTAACAAAACTAGAGAGTAATATCTCGTGTTCATTTTCTCATTATAAAAAATGTTATCAAATCCAAACATAACTCCTATCATCAAACTTTTGATATGTGTTATATTAATATGTTATTCTGTACCCAGTTGTGATATATTTAGAAGCTTTCTGAGTATTGTGAATTTTCCCGATGGATTGTCATGCTTAATTTCCAGAAGTTCTATTAAAAGTATTAATAATATATATTATCTGTGGCAACGGATTTCGTATTTTACTTTAACGTTATCACTTTGGTGTAAATTACTTTGTATCAACATTTGATGTGAATTTTTCTGAAAAAATGTCAAGAATGGTTATGTGAAAATGATCGTATGGGATAAAAAAAATGTGTCCAAAATAACAATACGTATCAATAATTTCCCGATATTTACGGTATCTGTATTTTTCAAACGTAAGGTATCTATAGGCAATTTAAAACGTCCCACTTAATTTCAAATCTATTATTATTATTTGAATAAAATGATTAAATTTTAAATAATAAACTGTTTAGAAAAATAGTTTTGACAAAATTATAAATAATACAAAAAACTTAACACATTAGTGCTATCAGTCATATAAGATTTAAATGAAATACATATAGACTTATTTCAGTTATTAAGACTGTCGGGCGTTAATATATTGAACATTTACAGTTTTAGTAAACGCCATTATATTTATTTTTTGTGTTAAATATCTTTAATTAAATCACATATATTTCGACTTAGTATGTCTCGTTACAAAATACTTAAAAAGTATATTATATTTTATTTAATTTTTTAGGAATACATTATAATATTATCTATTTAACAGGAACTATCAATAATATATATTAAAATATTATTAATTTTATATTACACTTCAACACATCTCGTATATTTTTCTAACTTAATCAACTTATACAAAAATATTTCACGTGTTATTTTTGTAAACATGTTTCTATAACAATATTAAGAGAATCATGTTAAAACGATTTTTAAGTAATATATAGATTATTAATTATAATATTAAATGCGTAATTGGGCGCTATTCTTACCGTATGTGTCTTATATTGCTCGCCCCAAAAACAGTAGTTACGTTCCAATTAACGCCCTTATTAAATATAATTAATATATATAGCTGTAAACATAATATGTGAGTATATCAGTATTTTCAACTTTATTAGTTTATATATTAAGTTTATATATAATTTTTCTCATTATCGGACTTTTTATTTCGCAATTTGACAAATGAAGTCTTTAATGTCACGTTTTGTGAGGCCACACAACTCCTCAAAATTTGGTTTAACCATTTAACTTTTCTTTGCAAAATTACAATTGTCTCATGTTCCAAATTTAATGTTTTTTCATTATATTTAGACATTTCAATGCAGTACCTAAGAGTTCTTTCTATATCGTCTTTATTCATTTATTGAATTCTTTTTCACAGCCTTTGTTTGTTCATTCAGCTTTAATGGCTAGCTTATATCAATAGTTTGTTCTTACATGTACCATGACTCCCTCTTCTTTTACAGTGTGGAATGAATGATTCATATCCGAGGATCTGTTAAAGCAAAATCATTATTATGATATTTAATTACATCAGTATTTTTTCTGTTAACTCACTAGTGTAAATACGCCCTACTTTAGATAATAGCGCTTCTTTTTTACAGGCTATTGAGCACAAAAATACTCTTCACGTCACCGATTGTGTGGTAACGTTTATACCCTCGAAAATAAGCAATTTATCCAACAGACTCATTAATTTCTTTATGAATATTAGTTTTTTTAGTTATTGGACACTAATGTATAATTATATTTTTTTATAAATTTAAGTTTGTACACCTTTTAATAATATATAAATATATAATTAAAATAGCACCTTGTGTTACCTAATAGTTTCATTATTTTCAACACATAATTACAATATATTATCAAAGTTCAAATCTCTCAAATTAGTCAATTGAAAAATATGAATAAAATAGATTATTTCTAATATTAGATATCGCTTATTAACAAAATTAATATGTTAATTACAGAAACAAACTAAAACTTACGTGATTGTGTACACGGAGTATTTTTTATAAGAACAGCGTGCCTGCCGCGTCCCTTCAGGTCGGTTCAACACTGAGCGACGAATGGTGCGTGAAGCAGTGTAAGCCGCGTTCGCGTCCGCTTTTTTCTATTGTTATTCTTGTGTTGTTGCGTGAAGTGTAACGTAAGTCTTCGTTGCGGCATTATCTAATCCGATTTTTATTGTGCTCATTCGGGGCGTTTTAAACACACTTTTGGGCGTTTATAATTGCCATAAATTTCCTACGTTAAATCCCGCCATAACCTAAGTATCTAATAATTCTATTTATTTTTTTTGGTTTAAAATTAATTTACGTTTTAATATATTACTTATTAAATTTTTCGTGTGTGTGAGTTTATATGTTCTCACCTAAGATTTTTTTTTTTAAAAATCCATAAAATGTGTTTGAGTATGTTTAACATTTTTTACTTTTTATTATTTTTTATACTTATAATTTAAAATAAACAACTGATTCTAATTAATCAAATTATATAATCATTCAGTCTCCATTTAAATACTCCACTTATATTATATCTAATAGATATAATTTTACCCAGCAATATACAGTATATACAAAATGAATCTCTATATAATTAATAACGCACGTCAAATATAAAATATCTATAGCGTTTTATATTAAACTTAAGTATTAAATTAATAACTATTTGTATAAAACGCAAATTGAGAATGAAGTATTCCTATGCGAAGGACAGGTACACCTATTAAAATACATATATAATTGAACCTATAACGGCCTAAAAATAATAACTTTTATTTTTATTCAATGTTTGAAAACAGAATATTGTTTATTTTTGCAGATTCAATATAGGCCTCTATACGAAAGCCGATTAGTCAGAATTTTTTATAAAAAAGTATTACCTCTAACTTATTATTCCGTTTTCCCGCGTTGTTTTCATCATCGCAATCCGTTAGGAAATTACTGCCACGAACCCATATAAAATATAGCCTATGTCTACTTTGTGATAATTGTAAGCTCTTTCGAATGGTGTGAAAAGATTTTTATAAAAAATCGGTCATATAGTTTTATGTAGTTCCTATTCATTTATCATTTTTTTTACCAAACAAACAACATTATATCTCTAAGTTTCTCTTTATTAAATTTTATAGTTATATACATAATTAGAGGATTTTTCTTTTTTTTTCTACAAAATCAATAATCTCGTACACTTTTTATTCGTATTTAACGAACATTTATGGTCAAGATTGGCTTGTATAGACAACAGAACCATATACTTAAAAACTCATTCTTTATTTTTTTATACTCTCAAAAGTATACTTGTTTCAAATGTGATTTTTTTCTTTCTAATATTAGTCGGCTTATTCTTGAAACGTCACACTCTCAACATTTTATTTTATCAGGCTTCCCAGGTCACTTTTTTCAAGGTGTCAGTTTAAATTCAAGAATACCATCTCTCCTCTGCGCCTGAGTACCGCACAGCAACAAATAGGATGTGATTGCTTTAATACCGTGTTTGTTTTCGATATTTTATTTATTTAAGTGACGGATGTATTTTTTTTATTTCGAAGCAATGGAAGATTTATTTTTTGTATGTATTTAAAATGCGTTTTGTAATAGCAAAAGGTTCGAGGAAATATTATAAATCCAAATAAAATCGTAATTATAAAATCATAACTTCGAATCTTTAAATTTTATCTAAAGCTGAAGAGTATTTGTTCTTTGCTTGAACGGGCTTTATCTCAGGAGCTACTGGTCGATTAAAATATATAAGGTAACGTGTTTATAGTGAGCCTTTTTTTTTTTATACATATTTACTCTCTATTAACAATTTACATTATTCTATTTCGCGATTTTTTCAATATTATTGCTCGTTGCTTGCCATTTTTGATTAGTAGCATCTTGCTGCTAATAAATATTGTGCAAGTCAACGGGCTCTAATTAAATTCGCAATGTATTATACTGACTTATTTTATTTATGATGTGTGAGCGAGCTTTATATTAGTGTCTATTTTATCCGTTTTGTGGAAATAGTTCGCCACTTGGCTGAAATCAGTGGCAAAAGCTTATAACTGGATTATCATCAAACACAAATTCAAATGAAGATTAAGTATGGATACTCAATAATGTATGAAATATTTGCTGTCCATATAAAAAGTCAATCCACTGTACAGCTAATAACCTTTACTCCTGACATTGTATTTCGACCTTAGTAAAAGGGTGTTGGTGTGTGTGAATGGAATGGAGTGAAGATATTTATATGACAATTTTAATTGTTCACTATCTGGCAAATATCCACACTTGGAACAAATTAACTCATAAGATTGAATTGCCAAGATTTTGTCAAAGGGTGATGTATATTTATACATGATGTAGGGTTTCATTGTATAATTTGTTTTATTCTATATAATAGTGAGTTATGGCTTTTAGATTTAGTAGAGAAATACGAGTACTAACTCTTATAGGTTCCTAGGCTCGTGTTTTGCCCGCGTGCCCGTGTGAAGTTGTGTTCGGAGAAAAAAAGTAGCCTGGCTATAAAGCCGTCTTTGATAAAATAAATAATTTTGGAAAATATAATTGGTTTTATTAGTTCCTGATTAGCGCGTTAACAAACAAATTCTTTAAAGCTTTCTATAAATGGTACGTTCTAATAAATATGATATCCGAAGAACAACTTTTTCTCATGATCTTTCTTAGTCTATTTAAATTTGTCTAGACCTTAAACTCTTTAGTATAACTAAGAACTTTTAGTATCACATACCTTAATCAAAGTCAATATCGAATATCGACAAATCACATACTCACAGTACACTCAAAAAGAAAATTCCAATTCTCTCAAGCATATTTTCTTTCCACGTTCTTTTCGTGCTTATCCTCACATTTTATTTTATTCACACACCTCTCTCTCCGATATTTTCTTTTATAGGCAGTAATTTTCTGATCATTTAAGCTGTATATTTACGAAAATAATTCTGTCATGTGTAGATTATTTTTCATATTCATAAATATTATTATGAAATCAACCACTCGAACTTGAAAAAAGGCATGTCACAACGCTATTTTCTAAAATATTTATTTTATTTTATTTTTTGTTTTCTCTTTTGTCCGTTGTCAAGGTTAAGATTAAAACTTTGTATTAATATCGAGTTTATTTAAATCTCTCTAACGCTGTTATGTATGGAAAAGTTATAATATTTTCTATATTGACATTGGCGTGTGATGAAATAACATTAAATTGTCAAAGGAAAAAATGTGAAAAAGTGAGTTTAAGGACAACATTTTTATTTGGATACAAGCTTCTGCACCCAGCGGTTTCACCCGCGTCTCTGAGGGAAACTACTCGCGCAAAAATTTAAAAAGTAGACTAATAGCTCCTCGATAAATGGGCTATCTAACTACTGAAAGAATTTTTCAAAATTGGATTCCTGTTAGTTTTCTAAGATTAGCGCGTTCAAACACGAATCAATTTACTTTTCAGCTTATAATATTAGTACAGATTTATATTTTAAAGTTTGAATGATTTGAGGCATAATAAAACAGATATTTTCATAAAAACGTTCTCAGATCCGTAATTCTCGTTATTATGGCGAGTTTTTATAGTTTTTTTTATTTGTATATATAAAAAGATGGTCTAATTAGAGACATTATATATATAAAAGCTTTTGAAGACTCGACACTGTAACTTGTATATCGGAATTACAATGCTGTTTGTGCATCTTGAAACTTGCTAAAACATCTTACGTTCACAAAATGTAGGTAACAGAAAAAACTAGAAGGAGGAAAGTTAGACCAATTTCTAAATTGTTTCGATCCAAATATCTAATATCTTCTATAATTGTACAGATGCCAGCTAAGTGCAGATTAGAGTAGGTTGACCTCTATATCTCAGATCTGTGCAAATTTATACCAATCGAACATTAACTTTTCCTTTTGTGATAGTTTTGAAATGTATTGAGACAAGTTATTGATTGAATAGTGTCTGATATTGCTTGGCACATTCTATAAGACTTATTAACTCATCAATTATTAATCGGTTAGTATTAAAAATTGAACTGACATAGTTTATATATAGGCAGATTAATAAAAGAAAAATACAAGATAAAAAAGCTCTTTACGCAACATCTATTATTTTAATTCCCAACAATGCGTTGTAAATATGACTAGCCAGACATAACAATTTTTTTACAAGAACACTGCCATCTTGGTACACAATTACTTTGAAAAGAAACATACTTCTTATGCATTCCGAGTCTTTTCTTTATAACAATCACGCTTATATATACTTTAAAATCTTTAGAGGCTGAAATTTTAAATTTATCTATATATATTCTATAGTACTCTTATATCAAAACCAATTTAATAAATATAACTGAACACTATTTTTTTCACATTTAATTTTCCACGAAAAGACAATATTTATTGTCTAATGTTATGTTAATGCTTAATAACAAATGACAATTTACCCTAAATTCACCCATCGTATCCAAATCACAATTAGATCACGACTAGTTTGAGTGAAGTTTGTTTAATTTAATCACCGTAATCACCAATTTACTTTCCAAATACCACTTACCTGCAGCACAAGCAACAATCCCTCATAGAAATATATATAACATAAACTCCAATTTTCCATTGTCCATGTAAATTCCGGCGAGAAGTTTTCACAGGTCATACTTAAGTGTTTACTGCTGCTGTCTCTCAGCCCGCTCTCTGCAGACCAGAATGGAACTCCTTCGCGCAATCGGAGCTCAGGGCCGGCACAACCAGGACAAGTGTTCGTTCGAAACGATCACAAAATATCGTCTGCTACTCGTCTCACCCATACCTCCCTCCTCAAATTACCACAGACATTCCACCGAGACTACATCAGAGAACAACCAACACCTCGTTATTGATCAAATGAATTGGAGAACCTGCAGACCCAAAATTAGAGACGATTCCATCAGCCGAATCAGGGACGAGTAATTCCATCTCTAGCTACCGATGTGTGTTAGGTGTGATTGTACAACTAATGTGCCTCATATAGATCTTCTGTCTGATAAACGGTAAGAGGGATGACATTGTGTATAACTTATATGCAAGGAAGTACTAACAGTATTGATTGTAAACCGTATTACGATTGCTTAAAGTATTTGGGCAAAATTGAAGAAAGGCACAGTGATAATGCAGATTACAGACATGTAGATGATCAAAGGATTCGTTATATGACGATGATCTTAAAAAACGTTTCCTTTAATAATCAAATTCTAATGTCAAGTTTGAATAGACTGTCAGAATTAAGAATAAAAGTATATATATGTTAATAATTTACTGAGATTATGTGTTGTATTGTGTTCTTCAATTTTGTTTGAATGTTTGTTTCAATGTTGAACAAGTGAATTCCACGCAGCTTCACACCCAAATCTTTATCTAGTTTCACGATATTTTACTCATTAATAAAATTTTACTTTTGAAAGTGTTCCACATATCGTATTACCTGTGTATTTTACTTTCGATCTCAGTTTCACCGTCATTTGATGCTCGATATCCTTATTAGTGATGTCATGTATTATTTTGGGTTTCTTCTTAATAAGAGTTTAATTATTTATACTCCTTCATTAATGTGTCTCTTGTGTGTTATCTCTATACTTTGTGTGCTACTTATCATATGAAATTGGAACTTCTAGAATAATTTATTTTTTATCTTCAATTTAGGATAACACTGTTGAAAAGGACAACGTTGTGCTTTTACTTTGAAGAGAATTTCCATCCACTTTTTAGAGACAGGAGATATTTTCGTTCTGATAATTTTTGCCTAAAAATTTCGTGTGATCTCATTTTGAAAGATTAAAGTTTACATTGTAATCAAGTTGAAAAGTTTGTAGATAAATGGTTTTAGTTCGGTGAAACAGATATTTGCTGTTTATATTTAATTTTTATTTCTTAGTTAAAAGAGAGCTCTATATCTTGTAAATATTATATCATTTGTAAGAATTTTCAATTGTAGTTCTTCTAGAGAGTTCGCTTTAATAATAGCTTTAATTTCTAATATATCACTTTACTCAAATCATAATTTAACTAATTCATTTTGTGAATCAATCAATAAATAGTCTCTATTGATAAAAGGCTATATATTTAAATATTACTATATTGGTAGTATAAAAAAGTACTTGTATTTCTGTAATAAGTGATTGCTTTTTTCGATCTCATATTCGGTAGTACTCTTATTCTGGCAAATTAGGAAAATTCTCCTAGCAACGACTACCTGAAGTGAAAGAAGAATATTTTACGTAATATTGAATAACGAGTTAAATTTGCTATATTTCTTATTCTATCCGTTGATTTAAGATTGAAATTTTAAACATGCGCTCCAAATTAATTTTGCAGAATGACACAACGGATGGTTTAAGCTATAAGAATTTCTGCAGTAACTTATATATTGTAATTGGACCATAAATTTGTTAAATGCTGAATCCTCGTGTAATATTATATGGAATATGATATACGAAGGTTCCTAATAAAGTTCTTAGATATTATCTGACAGATTATGCTAATAAATTTAGAATTTATTATTTTAATTTTAATGGGTGACATGCAACACTTAGATAGCGGGAAATTCAAATATAAATGGTTTTTTACAGTTTTTACCATTAAGTTAACGATTCTCAATATGACGGCGTGATCTTTTATAATTGGCGGTATATATTATATTCAAAAGTATATTTCTGATGATCTTTGTTTAAACTCCGAACTTTTACAATTTTAAAAATGTAATATACTGTAAAAACTTGTTTTTTAATTTTGATTATTAGAAGATAATATTTAAATCAATGTTGTTTTCCGACGTTACAAATAAAAATTGGATATTATAAAATATATTTAAATTGTTTTTATAATATGTTTAGTACAGTTTTTCGGAGTTAAATCATGGACATCAGAATTTTTTAATCTCATATTGTGTGGTATATTTATTTTTATTAATAATTTTTACCTGCCAATTTCATATATAAAGTTTACTTGCCTTCATTTAATATTATTTTTGAATTTGTTTATTTTTATACTTTGGTTTTATTTATTTTTATAATAAAACCATAGAGAAAATTATTTTTTATTAATTAAATTTAAAATTTTCCTATGTTTTATTATATGATTTTTTTATTTATTTTATATTTTTTTTTTGATAAATTCCCGCTTCTAGTGTCTGAAATGCACCTTAACTACTTCTTTTTAATGGCATCATTTTTCATTATTCAGATGGTAATCTATAACTTTATTTTTATAGAACGTCTGGCACTTGCCCTTTAATCTTGTAAAATAAAATTAATATTTTTAATGTTCACAAGTTCTGCATAATATTTAATTATCTTCTGTAAAAGTTTTCCACTTTAAGGGTCGCGGTGGAATGTTATTCGTCTATAGAAAATTAAAATTATATTATAAACTGGCAGTAATTTAGCGGCGGTAATTATATAATTAAAAAGTTTTTATTTATTGCTGTGTGTAGTTTATGCGCGTTTATATTATAATAACATTTTGTATTTTGGCTCGTTTGAAAACGTCAATAGTTTTTTTATAAAGGCAGTCTTTTTTAGAATTAGGTAGGTACCTATGTAAAGATGTTCTATCTCTAGAAATATCGTGGCTAATTCTCCAATTCGATACATGAAAACTTCTTACATATGTGATAAGTTGAAAATCTAATTTTCTAAGATATATTGGCAGATTGCACTCTATATTATACTTTACTATATGTATCAGACGACAGCACATTCAAGTATGTCAAATCTTATCAAACAATCTGTCATTTTATTTTTCTTGCAATAAGATTTTCACCTATCGTGCAAATGGCGGTAGGTTATTTATTAGTTTATATATTATGATTGGTAAAATTTGAACAGATTCGAGTATACGTTGACTGTGCTGTGTTCGTTCTCTGTGTTACAACTTATCATGTCTGTATAATAAAAGTGTTCTATGCTCTCTAAAGTTCTATGTATATTTTATAAATATCCTTACTTGAGACTTATGGGCTTCATGTATACAGGATCCATTTTGTTCAATAAATTACCCGCGAGAAATAGCAATTATTTTCTTTAATTTCTACCAATACATTTTTAATTTTTGACCTGAGTATGCGGTGGCATGACGTATTCAGTCGTAACGTACTCCGTCCCGTCACGATTGCGACCATATTTAACTGCGTATATTACAAAATACTGTTATTTTATTGTGATTTTTATTTATTTTTATTTTTTTATTACTATGTGTTTTACTTATTTTACATACATTTTACTCTATGGTTCTGAGTTTAGTGTTATCTTTAATTGGAATTATTTGACATTCTTTGTATTTGAGCTTGTCAAAAATTCTATATTTTCTTTTAGTAACCAATTTATCAGACAGTGATTAGTAGTGATATATGATTAATTAGGAAGACCGTTATTAAGAGCTCACATTTTACTCTACTCACATTTGCGATTTCGATTGTCCTGTTTGCTTGCCATTTTTATTTTTTAGGAGCATTGTATAATATTTTTTTGATTCATGATGAACCCTTTATTTCACTGTATTGCCACGTTTATTTTTTGTGTTTTTTTTTTTAAATTATATAAGTGCAATATTTTTATTAACTATTAAGAACTATTATTTAATCTTTTTCTTTTTCTTTGCATTAAAATATTTTTTTTTTTA
>NWSH02000510.1:120628-122309 GCA_002382865.2 Heliothis virescens
TATTTTTTTTTTTTTTTTAATTTTTTAATATTTATTTATAATTATTTACATTTTCGATTTCTCTTTTATTTTAATTAGATTTTTTTATATTTTTTTATTTTTTATTTTTATTAATTTAAATTTTTTATTATTTTTTATAAATTTACACACTTATTAAATTATATATTTTTATTTTTATTTTTATTTTTTTTTATAATTATAAATTTTTTTATTTATTTTTTTTTTTTTTATATTTTTTTTATATATATTTATTTTAATTTTTATTTTTTAATTATTTTTTTTTAATTAAATTTTTATAATTTGATTTTTTTTTTTTTTTATTACCAATTTATTTTTTCCTTTTATATTTTTTTTTTTTATTTATTTTTTTTTTATTTTTTTATTTTATTCTTTTTATTTATTTAAATTTATTTTTTTTATTTTATTATATATTATTTTTTCTCTTTTTTTTTTTATATTTTTTATTTTTTTAAATTCTTTAGACTTTAATTAAATATTTTATATTATTTTTAAATTTTATTTACTTAATTTTTTTTCTCCATCCTCTCTCCCACACTCTCTCTCTCTCATTTTTATAATTATATAACTCTCACTCACCTTTTTAATTTATTAAACTCATATTACACTTTATTTTTAAATATTTTTATTTTAATTTTCTTTATTTTAAATTTAGTTTCACTACATTTTTTTATTATTTTGATTTTTTATAATTTCATATAATTATTAATTTAAGATTAATAATTATTTCTCACACTTAATTTATTTATTATTTTTTATTTTTTATTTAATATATTATAAATTTTTTTATATTTACTCTCTCTCTCTCTTTAACTTTTTTGTTTAACCATATCTTTCCCTACTTTCGTTATATTTCTTTTACAAAATTTTTAATTTTTTTATGTTTTAATTACCCTATTTTTTAATTTATTTTATTTATCTATACCTCACACACACATTTTTTTATTATTTTATTAATTATTTTTCTTTAAATTTAGTTTTTTTTTATTTTTTTATTATATTTTTTTATTATTTTTATTTTTCTCATTTCTTAAACTTTTATTTTTAATTTTTTTTATAGTTTTTTATTTTAGTTTTTATTATTTACACTTCTTTTATTTTTAATTTTTTTATTTATTTTTTTATTTTTTTTAGATTATTATTTATTTATTTTTATATATATATATTTTTTAATTTTTTATTTTATATTTATTTATATTTTTTTTTCTACTCTCTCTCTCTTTAATATTGATTAATATTTCTTTACCTTCACATTTTCAATTTTATTATTTATCTAATTTTTTCTTCCATCCACCAGCTCTCCTTTTTTTTTTATATTTTTTTTTTTATATATTTTAATTTTTTTTACTAGTATATTTTTTTTTTATTTTTAATATTTAATGAAAATAATTTATTTTTTTAATATTTTTTTATTATTTTATTATATTTTTTTGTATAATTTTTTTTTTTTTTATAATTTATTTTTTTTTATTTATTTAATATTTTTTTTAATAGTTTATTAATTTTCTTATTTATTTTATTAATTATTTTTTTTTTTCTTTTTTTTTTAATTTTTTAATTATTTTTACTTTCATTACTCCTCTCTTCCTTTCCACTCTTTATATAATTTATTTTTTTTTTAAACTCTCTCTCTCTTTTTTTTTTTTTTTTTTTTTAGATTTAT
>NWSH02000510.1:138270-149004 GCA_002382865.2 Heliothis virescens
AGATCAGCCAGCTGCGCAGGACATATTATAGTGCACAAGCATTTGCGCAGACACAGGTGCACTCCCTATTCCCTCACTCTCATAACCCGATGGGACGGCAATCCGACACGACCGGTGAGAGATCAGGCGCAGGACCGACATAATTACAAATATTCTATACAGAACCCACGAACCCATAAAACGCTTGGCACATATTATTTTTACCATCACAAACATAAATACGTTTAGAATCTCATAGACAATAGGTACCTATTTCACCAAGAGTCCACATGAATCATTCGGATAGCGTTAATTACGCCACCTTTATTTTCAAAATATGGCTTAGGAAAATTAAATAAACCATTCAAGCTTCGCTTAGTTATAATAATAATGCGGTCGTTGTATTAATTTTTTTCGAAATATCTTTGGTGCGCCGCAAATGTGGAATTTAGTGCGCAGTGGAAGTTTGTCGGTGGCAGTGCACGAGAAAATGGGTGCCATGTTGAAATTTTTAAATTGGTTCTTATTATTTTTGTTTTTTGTATCGTGTTCGGCCAGTTACCATGAACAGTATAGGGGTTGGTATCTACCTCTCCATTTATATTTTAATTATTTTTTTCTTTCTAGTTTGATAAGCCCTTATTTTGCATTTTTTCTTCATCGTCCAATCGTTTACTCATTTCTTTAAGCTTTTCAAATGGCATTACTTTATATTTAACTGGGGCCGTGGCTTACGCCCCCAGTCGTCGAAGTCCCTGTGTGTACATTTGATCAAAAAATGCTTTGTAATTACATTAAACCAATCGAGGTCGTCGGGCACGGGCGTAAGCCACGGACCCCTTTATCTTACACAATAAGTAGGTACTTAGTTTCTATTTGCACCAAGAAACATCCTACCACCTATTACCTACCACAGATTAGCTATTACTGCAAAACTATCAAATCAGAACTTCAGACCAATCATTACTGCTTCAGACTTTGACCGCGTTAACGGCAGAATCGAAGACAAGCTCCAAAGACTGTCAGATCGCAGAAAGCGCGCGAAAACCCTCTTAAACTGCGAAAATCGTAAAAGAACCTCCTTAGTAGAGAGGAGACTAAATCCTGATACACCAGAAAGTATTTTAATGCCAGATGGCAACATTCGAGTAGTGTTGTGCCAGTCTAATGGCACTGGAGTGTCTTGCAAGCCCCAACAAGCGCCAGTCCGATTGCCCTCTAAGCCGATTGCCAAAGACGACAATAATTCTCAAGGTAGGCGAGAAGAAGTTTTTCCAAAGTGCTTTTTGCACTGTATTCCTTATTTTTCGGGTAGTTGGCACATGTTTTAGTCTTCTAGCGTGGTATACGCATATTTTCCAATACAGCATCGTCTTGTCGTTAGCCTAGTTTTGGTCCGCAATCGTTTTAAGGATCACCCCTTTTTTGCCATGCCATTTATTCACACTGAACGGTCTGTGGCAATTGGTCTTTCTGTAGTCCTGTCTACATAAATGTAGTAGTAGTCCTGCCTTCATTTATTTAAATTTATGTTGGCAGGACTACTACAGCTGTTCTCGAAGTATATCTTACACTTCTAGTTTTAACAAAATAATTAGTCTGTTTTAGAAACTTCAGTATTTTATGGAGAGTGATTTTATGTATTTTAGATAGCTCTTCTTCTAGCGCACCATTTAATTTCAACTAAATTTTGCCTGTGACTTCGTCGACATCCCTAGAGAATTACATCCTACACTGAGACAAAAGTATGGCCTATCTCCATTTACGGGATACCACGTATCTTCTTCTCCAAATATAAGTATGTTGTTTGTATCTAAGCAACCAGTCTTATTAAGAGGTATCGGGCTGCCCGGTTAGGTGAAGGACATCAGATAGGCAGTCGCTCCAAGCGGCACACTGATACTCAACTGCATGTGTATTGACTGGAAGCTGACGCCAACATAGTTGGGATAAGACTAGTCAGATGGTGAAGCATTACCGCATAAGCAAAGCTAAGATAGAAGTCTTTATCTTGAATTCCTTTGTTTCAGTACCGATCGCCAGTTCACCGCGATTTGAGTCATACATGTTCAACAATAAAGAGTATATAGTTCAACTGTTACCAGTCAACTGGGAGAATGCCAAGATATTGTGCCGGTAAATTAGTTTATATGCTAGTAGATATAAAGACTCATTTCCGTTGGCCCGTAGAGCCTGTATTCGGGGTGTAGGATTATGCTTTTGTTCGACAGGGGTTACACGATCACCNTTAAGCTTTTCAAATGGCATTACTTTATATTTAACTGGGGCCGTGGCTTACGCCCCCAGTCGTCGAAGTCCCTGTGTGTACATTTGATCAAAAAATGCTTTGTAATTACATTAAACCAATCGAGGTCGTCGGGCACGGGCGTAAGCCACGGACCCCTTTATCTTACACAATAAGTAGGTACTTAGTTTCTATTTGCACCAAGAAACATCCTACCACCTATTACCTACCACAGATTAGCTATTACTGCAAAACTATCAAATCAGAACTTCAGACCAATCATTACTGCTTCAGACTTTGACCGCGTTAACGGCAGAATCGAAGACAAGCTCCAAAGACTGTCAGATCGCAGAAAGCGCGCGAAAACCCTCTTAAACTGCGAAAATCGTAAAAGAACCTCCTTAGTAGAGAGGAGACTAAATCCTGATACACCAGAAAGTATTTTAATGCCAGATGGCAACATTCGAGTAGTGTTGTGCCAGTCTAATGGCACTGGAGTGTCTTGCAAGCCCCAACAAGCGCCAGTCCGATTGCCCTCTAAGCCGATTGCCAAAGACGACAATAATTCTCAAGGTAGGCGAGAAGAAGTTTTTCCAAAGTGCTTTTTGCACTGTATTCCTTATTTTTCGGGTAGTTGGCACATGTTTTAGTCTTCTAGCGTGGTATACGCATATTTTCCAATACAGCATCGTCTTGTCGTTAGCCTAGTTTTGGTCCGCAATCGTTTTAAGGATCACCCCTTTTTTGCCATGCCATTTATTCACACTGAACGGTCTGTGGCAATTGGTCTTTCTGTAGTCCTGTCTACATAAATGTAGTAGTAGTCCTGCCTTCATTTATTTAAATTTATGTTGGCAGGACTACTACAGCTGTTCTCGAAGTATATCTTACACTTCTAGTTTTAACAAAATAATTAGTCTGTTTTAGAAACTTCAGTATTTTATGGAGAGTGATTTTATGTATTTTAGATAGCTCTTCTTCTAGCGCACCATTTAATTTCAACTAAATTTTGCCTGTGACTTCGTCGACATCCCTAGAGAATTACATCCTACACTGAGACAAAAGTATGGCCTATCTCCATTTACGGGATACCACGTATCTTCTTCTCCAAATATAAGTATGTTGTTTGTATCTAAGCAACCAGTCTTATTAAGAGGTATCGGGCTGCCCGGTTAGGTGAAGGACATCAGATAGGCAGTCGCTCCAAGCGGCACACTGATACTCAACTGCATGTGTATTGACTGGAAGCTGACGCCAACATAGTTGGGATAAGACTAGTCAGATGGTGAAGCATTACCGCATAAGCAAAGCTAAGATAGAAGTCTTTATCTTGAATTCCTTTGTTTCAGTACCGATCGCCAGTTCACCGCGATTTGAGTCATACATGTTCAACAATAAAGAGTATATAGTTCAACTGTTACCAGTCAACTGGGAGAATGCCAAGATATTGTGCCGGTAAATTAGTTTATATGCTAGTAGATATAAAGACTCATTTCCGTTGGCCCGTAGAGCCTGTATTCGGGGTGTAGGATTATGCTTTTGTTCGACAGGGGTTACACGATCACCCTGGCGTCATTCTGGCATCAGTCACAGACTGACGAAAGACTGACGGGCAAAAAACACGGTACATTTTGGACCATTAGTCCGTCAGTCACCCAGTTACACGATCATTCTCCCATCATTCATGACCAGACTGATGGAATTGACTGACGCCAGACTGATCGTGTAACCCCTGTCTTAGGGTTCTATACCTAAGGGTAACTAATGTATACTCTAAGGGTAAAACCCTATCCCGTGTCGGCGGCGCACATTGTTAACGCGCTCCTCAGAGAGTGTCAGCAAACCCCAACTGGGTACACTAGGGTTAGAGCCTGTCGGGGCTGCGGATTGTTCGCACGAGTTACCGCGGCCCTGGCACGCAAAGGGCTCAAGAAAGAACACGGTGGGTTTTAGTCAGTTTCAGTAAAAGTGACATTCCCTCACGCTGTCACCCACAGCGGGTCATCTGATGATTTTCCATCGACAAAAAAAACGGTTAAACCCTATTACTAAGACTTTTGTCCTATGTACCAATTTCTGTTACCGCTTTGACAATAAATACTAATAAAAACCGGCCAAGTGCGAGTTGGACTCGCGCACGAAGGGTTCCGTACCATTATCTATGAAAAAAGTACAATAGGAATGGTCAAGTGTGAGTTTCTTAAGTTGCACATTATTTCTAATAGATGGCGCTATTAGTATACAATTTTGCAATTAATTAATAAAGATCAACAGCCTTAATATTTTAATTTTTAGTATTTGTTGTTATAGCGGCAACGGATATACATCATTTGTGAAAATTTCAGCATTCTAGCTATCACGGTTAATGAGATACAGCCTGGAGACAGACAGACAGACAGACAGACAGACAGACCGACAGACAGACAGACAATGATGAAGTCTTAGTAATCGGGTCCCGTTTTACCCTTTGGGTACGGAACCCTAAAAACGTGATTTTAGGTGAGGTAGGTAGATTTGCTGGCGTCTGTACATCGCTGGTAAACCGCGAAACATCTTCGTCCAAACTTGACATAATGATCAAGATGAATACTTGTTACAGAGGCTACCACAATGGAAGCTTGGCTGTACTGGACACCAGAGACAAGGCTGAGTTCTTGGCCGAAGCTTTGTCCGAGTCGCAGTTTTGTGAGTTTATTTTTGCTACTACATTATCACACGTAAAAGTAGAGATATAAGTAGGTATTATTTTGGTGTATAAGCTACATTCTTGCTTTCGTCGTTAAGGTTGCTTGATCGAAGAAGAAACATCCAAATCCACGTTTTATAATACTTAGTACTCGGATATTTTTAGTAGTAAATGAGGACCCAGAAATTAGCATAACACTTTATTGTTTTTTCTTTCAATTCAATTGTTTTCTTATCTTGTTTTATATGTACCTATGAATCTGAAGTGGATTCACGTCAATTGCGCAATGGTTGGGGATCGAACTCACGACCTTTCCACCACCAGACCGTCACCTGAACCATTGCGCTATTACCACTTCTTATCTTCTCTGTTTATTCCTATTTTCTCACTGTTAGCGTCGTCCGCAGCTCTGACGTCAGTGTGGGTGGGGGCCCGGAGAGACTCAGCAGAGGACGCCGCGGGATACCGCTGGGGCCCCGGCATGGAACTCAGGAGAACTGCTCTCGATGTACTTGGTAACGAGGAGGAAGAGAATGTGGCTCGCCACTATCCTCTGGTACGTATAGTTGTCGTTTTTTTATCGATGGGAAGTCTTCAGATGTCTCCCTCCCGCTGTGGGTGCAACGTGAGAGAGTGTCACCAAAACCCACCGTGTTCCTTCGGGAGCCCTTTGTGTGCCAGGGCCGCGGTAACTCGCGCGAACAATCCCGCAACAATGGCCGGTTGCAACTGGCGGCTGAGCATGGCTATACCCCTTGCGCACCTCTTTAGATGTGGATTATGATAGTTGTATTAATTACTAGTGGTTTTTCGCGATTTCCCTCGTGTCCTGTGGAAACTAATTTGCTTACCAGGATAAAATGTAGCCTTTGTCACCCGGGTATAGTGTAACTTCCTCAGTGGAAGAATTTTTGTCATTTTGGAGCTTTTATGGTTGTATAGTTCTCTCCAAACTTGGTGTCGAAGTTTGGGGAGTCAAACGGGTGACGGAGTGGAAGAGGGATATGGACACATGCGCGGACGCGTGTGACGAATTTAGTTTCGGAATGACTTCGAGTTATATAAAAATATTTTTTATAATATTACTTCAGACTACCTTCCAAAACCCCTGCGGTGCCCACTAGGGTTAGAGCCCGCCGGAGCTACGGGTTGTTCGAAAGAGTTACCGCGGCCCTGGCGCACAAAGGGCTCCCGAAGGAACACGGTGGGTTTTAGTCAGTAAAAGTCTGACACTCCCTCACGCTGTCACCCACGGGGAGATCATACTGATGATTTCCCATCGTTAAAAAAAAAAGACTACCTTCCAATAATCTGGCAATTTCTTAACCCCAGTGGCTGAACAGAACCCACGTGCCAGTCCCGGAGATGGGGGCTGACTGCGTGGCCCTGGAGCGAGTTGGTCACGACCACCCGGTGTTCCTCGACCTGCCCTGCCACTTGGAGCGCGCCTTCGCTTGTGAGAGAGGTAAGAAAGTCTTACGGCTTGTTGCTCAGGTCCCAGATAAAGTTCTAGATAGCTATCTGACAGATAATAGAAATGTGTTTAATTTTAACTACTTTTTTATGGCATTATTTGTCAGGCAGCTATTTAGAACATTATCTGGAACTTCTAAAACCTCAATCTCTGGAGCCCGTCTGGTATGCCCCTGTATTCAGTGATCCGTCCGTGAGTCATCAGGCATCAAGCTGTACCTCATGAACCATGACAGCTAGAGAGCTGAATTTTTCACAGATTTTTATGTATTTATGTTGCCTGTATAAAAACTATCATAAAATAATATTTTTGGAGGTCCCATACGCCATACGTCGTTACGGGTAGTCAGAAGCCAGAAAGTCTGACAATCAGTCTTACCAACGGGTTGCCCAGGTAACTGGGTTGTGGAGGTCAGACAGGCAGTCGCTCCATGTGGCACACTGGTTCTCAGCTGAACGGTTAGACTGGAAGCCGACCCCAACATATTTGGGGAAAGGCTAAGCAGATGAGGGAGCTTCCATACGACAAACGCTCTTGGCCGGTTTCTAATCAAATCAATAAAATCATTTATTTGCATAAAAACCTGGTAAACATTGGTGTAAAATACAATTAGAGTAGATTCAATTTTATCAAAAACTAGCTTCTGCCAGCGGTTTCACCCGCGTCCCATTTGAACTACTGCGCGCACCTGAATAAATAGCCTAACCTTCCTCGATAAATGGGCTATCTAACACTGAAAGAATTTTTCAAATCGGACCACTAGTTTCTGAGATTAGCGCGTTTAAAGAAACAAACTCTTCAGCTTTATAATATTAGTGTAGATTAATTAAACTAAGCAAGCCAGTACAAAGCTCTTCATCATCAGACGCTCGCGAGGTGGTCCGCGTGACGGAGGTGAACACGGTGCGCTGCCGCAGCGGGCTGTACCACCTGTATGACGGCAAGATGGACTGGCACCAGGCTGCCGCCTTCTGCGTGCTCAAGGGAATGGCGTAAGATTCAAGTTTTTCATGTATTTGTGACGTTTAGTAGTTTTGCATGAAGGTTTTTTATTTATTTTTTTACTCTTCTCTTGAATGACTCTTCTATTGAGTAATTTATACAAAAAGAAAAAAAAAATACTATTGATGATTTTGATGGTGTCCTAGCCGATTGCCGGCCACGGTGGTTGTTCTCATATAAGGAGATCAGCCAGCTGCGCGCAGGACATATTATAGTGCACAAGCATTTGCGCAGACACAGGTGCACTCCCTATTCCCTCACTCTCATAACCCGATGGGACGGCAATCCGACACGACCGGAGAAACTACGGAAAAGATTTAGTAATTTTTTGCATATATACTTACCAACACCTGTAACTTCAGAGGCTATACTTATTTTATACTTACATTTCAGGTTAGCTAATATCGCATCATTAAAATGCTTACGACGATTGGGCATGACGATGCTGAAGAATCGACCGAGTGAGTGAGATTTTAATTCCAACTCAAATAGTTTTGGCATGAAATCACGGACAAACAGACAGATTATTTCCTTCACATTTATAATAGTACGTAGATAAACAGTCATTTATACAAAGTAGGTTGAAAATCAGCACTTTTTGAAGGTCAATTTTACAAAAGACAGCCCCAAAAACAGCCCTTCACCACTTCCTATGTGTTTTTGCTGGGAAGAAGAAATGGTGGAATAAACTCCCCAGCAACACAACGACATCTGTCCGTATGGTTGGAAGAACCGATTCTATACAAAATTTATACATTAATACATGAAATACATGAATTAGTATACAATTCAATTACACATTTACACATGTTGGCTAGCACAACCCTTCATACCCATACCTACCTATTGAATGTCGTATAATTGAAGATATTAATTATCGTTACATACCATCAACTTTACCCCTTCTAACCTACCTCTAAACACGAACCAGGTATCGAGAACGCGTGGGTGGGCGCCACAGGTAACCTGGGCCACTGGAAGTGGATAGACACCGGCATCAGCGTGTTCCAGTCTCCCGCGCTCACTGACGCCGCTCCTAACTCCTGGCCTCCTATGAGGTAAGGTGGCCTTACATCCTAATAGTCTGCCTACCTTCGTGTTTCGTAAGGCACGTTAAACTGATTGGTCCTGGCTGTCATTTGAACATCTTTGGTAGGCATTACCTACAGGTAGTCAGTAGTCAGAAAGACAAACAACCAATGTTATAAAAGGTTTTGGGGTTGCCCGTGTATCTAATCAGGTTGAAGAGGTCAGAAAGGCATATTGGTAGGTACTCAGCTGCATCAAGTTAGACTGGAAGCCGACCCCAACATACCTAGCTGGGAAAAACCTAGGCAGGTGACTTTTACAATGAAAGCCACTGAACGGATTTTTCACAGAGCTTAGAAATGTGATTACCTAATGAAAAATATGTTGAAAACGATTTTTTAAATATCTTTGACAGGAACAAGAACAATGTAAAACAAAATGGCTGCTTACAACTGGACAGGCACGCGTCTCACCCCCCAGTGTTCCTCGAGTCACGATGCGAGAGGAAGATGCAGTTCATCTGCTATGAAGGTCAGTGTACATAGATAAAACTGCCTCGTTGGTCTAATTTGTATAGCAAGAGTTGCTCAACATTGTTGATGAGCAACGAAAATGTTGCGACGAGCGAGAACTCATCAACTGCAATTCGTCGGTGCACTTTCCAAACTTTATATATGAAAAACTGCAACTTTTCAGGACGAAGAAAAAACTTCCTAAATTAGAGATGTTTCCATCGCACACCGATGTTTATCAACGCTACAACATAGTGTTGCCAGCAACTCAGCCACTTTGTTTATAGGCGCGGCTAGACGGGCTACACTTTTGTGCATTAGGTATGTGGTTGCAACCAAGGGCGTATTTACCCTTAGGCTAGAAGGGCTATAGCCCGGGGCACACTACCGGCCGCGGGGGGCGGCCGGTAGTGTGCCCCTGGGGTTTGATCTCATTCCTTGATGGGGCGGAAAGCTACAGGAGCCCGGGACGCGCAATCTTAAAATACGCCCCTGGTTGCAACACAGTGACCGGCAATATTGCAAGCAACTCCAGCCAGCCTTTGAAGTACTGCTGCAATGTACCGGCAATATTTGCCTAACATTTTCGGTGTGGTTCTAATTCTCCCATAGCGGGCCTGCTGAAAGAGATTTCTTAAGAAATAATAACTATACATTTTCACGTTCATTATTCAAAGTAAACAATTGTTTTATGAAAAACGGACTGTAAGCAAACACAAAATATACCGACACACTTACCTACTTACATTTCTAGCACTTACCTACATAATATACTGGCCTATAAAATATTGGTTATTCGGTTTCAGCTAAGCTTGGTGACTTAGAAAGAGACGTTCGTCGGTCCGGTCAGTAAATGATACAAAATTTTATTTGAAACGTATTAATTTCTTGTCTATGGTCTATTTCGGCACCAATTTCATATTTTCGACATTTCAAGTAGGTACTTAGAACATATTTAAATGCAACATAAGAAAGTTCCCTGCCAGCACAAGCACCTACTTATAGATAAAATACAAATTATTTTAACCTATATCGAATCGTATTTTTATTAACCTAGGTATCTTTCACACTTGCGAATTTTCCGCTCGGTTTTCCCGCGCGTACCTTCTCGCAACTCTTTTTATTTTTTAACTTTTGTACCGGGAGTTATCACCCCCGTGCGAATGCCATGAAGTCGTTCGGAAAGTCCGCCAGTGTGAAAAGGCTGTAACACGCACTGGATTGATTTAGATTTTAGTAGTACTGATTTCTTTCGATGCCACCTCCATTCAATCATCACTTCTTGTTGTCTTTCTACACTTCACGTGTCTTCAATAAAAACTTCCGAAGCTCGTCCAAATTTTTATTTAGGTACAGACAACAGCACATCAAGTTACCACAATCTACGTAAATACGTTGACCTGCTGTTGTCTGTACATCCATATTTTATGCGACCAGATTTTAATGAATTTGCTTACAAAACGTGGTCCTAATAGAAGATGGTTTTTCCTAGTACTTCTAGGAAAAACCATCTTCTCAATCAAAATTGAAGCTCCTAGTACATACTAAACCCGGTACTTCTTTAAATCACGTTTTATAATAAGGCGGTTAAAGTCTCGCCATTTTTGGTACAGTTGATAGTTGTACAAATAAGTCACTATTAACTGCACAATAGATTCAATGGCACTATAATTCAATCTAGAATTTTCCGTTTCTCAATATCCTGCCATTTTTTCCAGGCATGGCGTCAACTTTCATATCAGTAGCGACACCTAGCGACGACCAGTATTACTACGTGCTCGTACGGCAGTTGTTCTACTGGCAGCAT
>NWSH02000511.1:26065-48439 GCA_002382865.2 Heliothis virescens
AAAACTAGCGAGTGAGACTGTAAAGGCCAAATTACTACAGGAACCAAGCGTCGGTATGATAAGACCGAGGAGGTTTACAGGTTCAGGTTGCCAAGCTTTAGCTGCTAAGAAGGTTTTCAAATGTTTTCGGGTGTAAGAAGGCAGGACATTTAATGAAGAATTGTCCTCAGAAAAACATAAACCAGAAGGGAAAGGATACAAAGAACACCAAGGATAAGGCTTTGTTGACAGCACTCTCGGTGGTTATGGAGACGGATTGTTGGTTCATAGATTCCGAGCAACGAATCACATGTGCAACAATAGAAGCGCATTTAGTGAATACATCCCATACAAGCTATCGAGGTAAATGTAGCAAATAGTGAAAAACTGTCAGCTGTAGGTCAAGGCAATGTCCAAGTCAAATTGAAGAATTGTGTAAAGACAATAATGGTGTATATTTTGTACCTAAACTTTCAGCAAATCTGTTATCGGTCAGTGCTATGACCAAGAAAGGTTTGATGTTTCTTTTAACTCGAAACAGTGTAAAATATTAGATGGAGATGAGGTAATAGCCACTGCTCTCATGTAAATAATGTATATAAATTAGATACTATAGATTCTTACAAAAGTAGCAAGGTGTCTGAAAGTGCTAAGTATTCTTCTTGTTTTGTGTCGGATACTGTAGCGATTTCACAGGAGACAATAGGTGCTAATCTGACTGCAAGCACAGCTGAGGTGAGCCCGGTGAATCAACCTCTGGAGCTGTGTATCGGTAGTCAGGCTACACAGGAAACGTGGCACCGGCGGCTGGCTCATCTGAACTCGAGGAGCATGTACGTTATGAAAAAAGGTATGGTCTCAGGAATTGATTATAATGAAAATAGTTATACGTCTTGTATTGCTTGTGTGAAAGGAAAACAAACTAGAGTTCCATTTCCTAAAGTTTCGATGAATAGGTCGAATGAAATATTAGGGTTAATACATACTGATGTATGTGGGCCTATGCCTCAAGCTTCTTTCGGCGGTTGTAAATATTTTTTAACGTTCACAGATGATTACACTAGAAAGACTTTTGTATATTTTTCTTAAGTCTAAGAGTGAAGTCTTTTAAAGGTTTAAGAACTTTAAGGCTTTAGTGGAGAATCAAGTGAATAGGAAAATAAAAAATATTGAGAGGAGACAATGGTTCTGAATATGTAAATAATCGTTTTCAGGAATACCTAAAGGAGCACGGCATCATTCATCAGACTACAATTCCTTACTCCCCTGCTCAAAACGGAGTGAGCGAGAGAGCAAACAGGACCATAATGGAGAAGGCACGTTGCATGCTGCAGGATGCTGGTTAGACAAGCGCTTCTCTGGCGGAAGCGGTCAACACAGCGGTGTACATTAAAAACAGAACACCAACTAAAGCTGTTTTTGGTGAACACCAGAAGAAAAATGGACTGGCAAAAAAGGTAGACGTTAGTCATTTAAAAATTTTTGGTTGCTTGGCATACGCATTGATACAGAAGAGAAAGAAATTGATACTAAAAGTAAAGAGTATATCTTTGTTGGATATTGTGAGGAGAGCAAGGGCTATAGGCTTATAGACCCTAAATGTCCAACTAAATGTATCAAGGCAGAGATGTAGTTTTCTTTGAAGACAAATTTATTTTAAAGAAAAGTAGCAGCAACAGTAATAGTAGTATGTCAAATGATGATATTAACTTATCTCATACACCATGTACTGACAGAGTACAGTTTACTCCTGAGTCAGAATCATTCAATGATGGTGGGCAAGAGTGTTCCAGTAGAGATCTATCTGATGACATATTAACTAAGTCTAAGCAGAGAAGACAAGAGCTTTATTCATTGAGTGATACTGACGGGGAACAGTCTTCAGTTGCTAGTACAGATGATGCTTTGGATCCAACTTACGTTCCAGGAAGCTCGTTGAGGCTGACACGGATACCAGCTACGAGAGTACTGAAGAGAGGAAGGAGAGTGTAAATATGGTGCATATGAATACGGAGAGTAACTGCTTTGAAGAGCCATTGACGGTTCAAGAGGCATTAAATGGCAAGGATGCCAAACAATGGCGTGATGCATTGCAAGAGGAGTATAATTCATTTTATAAAAATAATTGTTGGACTTTAACAGACTTGAAGAAAGGACAAAAGCCTGTGAAATGTAAATGGGTATTAAAGATAAAACGAGATCTTAGTGGTAAAGTATTGAAATACAAGGCTCTTAGGTTGCAAAAGGATTCACACAGAAGTATGGTATAGATTACCATGAAACTTTTGCCCCTGTAGTTCGTTATTCAACAATTAGAATGCTATTTGCGATAGCTGCAGAATATAATCTAGATATAGACCAGTTAGATGTCAAAACTGCATTTTTAAATGGGGATCTTCACGAAGATGTCTTTATGGAGCAACCGGAGGGATTTGTAATAAAAGGCAAAGAAGATAAGATATATAAACTTAACAAGTCTATATATGGTCTTAAACAGTCTGCAAAATGTTGGTATGATAAAATAAATATATTACTAACAAAGAAGATGTTATTCAAAAGATCTTCAGTAGAATCCTGTGTGTTTTCAAATCAGTAAAAGGCAAACTTACTATAATATGTTTGTACGTAGATGATATTTTGCTGATGACATCTTGTAATGAAGATAAAATGGCAATTAAGGATCAGCTAATGAAGGAATTCGAAATGAAGGACTTAGGTACAGTACATGAATTTTGGGAATGAGAATATGTAGAGTAAATGGAAAAATAACTCTTGATCAAGCTGATTACATACGGAATATTTTGCATAAATTTAAAATGCAAGATTGTAAACCTATAAGTACTCCGATGGAACCAGGTCTCAAGCTTGCTAGGGCTGAGGAGTTAGGAAGTTACTCGTACAGAAATTTAATTGGTTCGTTGATGCATGTTGCAGTATGTACGCGACCTGATATCGCTCATGCAGTGAGTTTCCTGAGTCAATTTAATGACTGCTATTCAGACTCTCACTGGAAGGCTGCGAAACGTGTATTAAGATATTCTAAAGGTACGATCGATTATCGTTTGTTGTTTGAAAAGACAGGACTCAATGTTTCTGGATACGTCGATGCTGATTGGGCGAGTGCGAAGTCGATCGTAAATCTTATACAGGCTTCGTTTTCAAAATAGGTAACTCTGTTGTGTCCTGGGAAAGTCGTAAGCAGAAAACAGTTGCTTTATCTAGCACGGAGGCAGAGTACATGGCACTTTCGGACGCCTGCAAAGAGGCATTGTTTATACGCACGTTTTTCAAGGAATGTTTCAGTCTAAATTATACTATAACATTGTATAACGATAATCAATCTGCACAGAAGCTATGTGAGAATTCTATGTTTCAGCACGAACTAAACACATAGACATTAGGCATCACTTCATACGAGATATTATAGCTAAAAATTTTGTTACTGTTAAATATCTTTCTACAGATGAAATGACTGCGGATTTCTCACTAAACCCTTGACTAAAGTTAAGTTTATAAAATGTTTAGGTCAATTGTTTTTGAAGAATTGATTTACTTTATGATGTTTAACTTTAGTGTTTAATTATTTTGATAAAATTTTGTATCGTTTTGGTTTAAGGGCAGGTGTTAGAATATAAACTCAAAACGAATGTGCTATCGTCAATATCATTACTCGTGAATTGCGACGACGTGTGTGCTCTGCTAAAATATGAATATAATAGTAAACCAGTTAAATTCTCTATTATTTTGCCCTAACCAACATATATGACTGGCCGTTGACTTGTATTCACTAACGTTTAAAGAATGATCAACGGCCAGTCATATATAGCAATACCTATAATAGTAAAGAAATCGCCGTAAGAATCCTTAGACTCAGCACGACTTTGTCTAGATTTCATTACTTTTTAGAGATAAACAAGTAGCTTCAGCGAGAATTGGCTAGTTTTTTACAGAATGTTTTTGGTGGGATATGGGCAAAATAATAGAGAATTTAACTGGTTTTACTATTATATTCAGTATTTAGCAGAGCACACACGTCGTCCGCAATTCACGAGTAAATGATATTGACAGATAGCAAACGTCACATCGTTTTGAGTTTATATTCTAACACCTGCCCTTTAAACCAAAACGATACAAAATTTTATCAAAATAATTAAACACTAAAGTTAAACAATCATAAAGTAAATCAATTCTTCAAAAACAATTGACCTAAACATTTTATAAACTTAACTTTAGTCAAGGGTTTAGTTGAGAACATCCGCAGTCATTTCATCTGTAGAAAGATATTTAACAGTAACAAAATTTAAGCTATAATATCTCGTATGAAGTGATGCCTAATGTCTATGTGTTTAGTTCGTGCATGAAACATAGAATTCTCACATAGCTTCTGTGCAGATTGATTATCGTTATACAATGTTATAGTATAATTTAGACTGAAACATTCCTTGAAAAACGTGCGTATAAACAATGCCTCTTTGCAGGCGTCCGAAAAGTGCCATGTACTCTGCCTCCGTGCTAGATAAAGCAACTGTTTTCTGCTTACGACTTTCCCAGGACACAAACAGAGTTACCTATTTTGAAAACGAAGCCTTGTATAAGATTTACGATCGACTTCGCAGTGCATATGAATACGGAGAGTAACTGCTTTGAAGAGCCATTGACGGTTCAAGAGGCATTAAATGGCAAGGATGCAAAACAATGGCGTGATGCATTGCAAGAGGAGTATAATTCATTTTATAAAAATAATTGTTGGACTTTAACAGACTTGAAGAAAGGACAAAAGCCTGTGAAATGTAAATGGGTATTAAAGATAAAACGAGATCTTAGTGGTAAAGTATTGAAATACAAGGCTCGTTTAGTTGCAAAAGGATTCACACAGAAGTATGGTATAGATTACCATGAAACTTTTGCCCCTGTAGTTCGTTATTCAACAATTAGAATGCTATTTGCGATAGCTGCAGAATATAATCTAGATATAGACCAGTTAGATGTCAAAACTGCATTTTTAAATGGGGATCTTCACGAAGATGTCTTTATGGAGCAACCGGAGGGATTTGTAATAAAAGGCAAAGAAGATAAGATATATAAACTTAACAAGTCTATATATGGTCTTAAACAGTCTGCAAAATGTTGGTATGATAAAATAAATATATTACTAACAAAGAAGATGTTATTCAAAAGATCTTCAGTAGAATCCTGTGTGTATTTCAAATCAGTAAAAGGCAAACTTACTATAATATGTTTGTACGTAGATGATATTTTGCTGATGACATCTTGTAATGAAGATAAAATGGCAATTAAGGATCAGCTAATGAAGGAATTCGAAATGAAGGACTTAGGTACAGTACATGAATTCTTGGGAATGAGAATATGTAGAGTAAATGGAAAAATAACTCTTGATCAAGCTGATTACATACGGAATATTTTGCATAAATTTAAAATGCAAGATTGTAAACCTATAAGTACTCCGATGGAACCAGGTCTCAAGCTTGCTAGGGCTGAGGAGTTAGGAAGTTACTCGTACAGAAATTTAATTGGTTCGTTGATGCATGTTGCAGTATGTACGCGACCTGATATCGCTCATGCAGTGAGTTTCCTGAGTCAATTTAATGACTGCTATTCAGACTCTCACTGGAAGGCTGCGAAACGTGTATTAAGATATCTTAAAGGTACAGTCGATTATCGTTTGTTGTTTGAAAAGACAGGACTCAATGTTTCTGGATACGTCGATGCTGATTGGGCGAGCTGCGAAGTCGATCGTAAATCTTATACAGGCTTCGTTTTCAAAATAGGTAACTCTGTTGTGTCCTGGGAAAGTCGTAAGCAGAAAACAGTTGCTTTATCTAGCACGGAGGCAGAGTACATGGCACTTTCGGACGCCTGCAAAGAGGCATTGTTTATACGCACGTTTTTCAAGGAATGTTTCAGTCTAAATTATACTATAACATTGTATAACGATAATCAATCTGCACAGAAGCTATGTGAGAATTCTATGTTTCATGCACGAACTAAACACATAGACATTAGGCATCACTTCATACGAGATATTATAGCTAAAAATTTTGTTACTGTTAAATATCTTTCTACAGATGAAATGACTGCGGATGTTCTCACTAAACCCTTGACTAAAGTTAAGTTTATAAAATGTTTAGGTCAATTGTTTTTGAAGAATTGATTTACTTTATGATTGTTTAACTTTAGTGTTTAATTATTTTGATAAAATTTTGTATCGTTTTGGTTTAAGGGCAGGTGTTAGAATATAAACTCAAAACGATGTGACGTTTGCTATCTGTCAATATCATTACTCGTGAATTGCGGACGACGTGTGTGCTCTGCTAAATACTGAATATAATAGTAAACCAGTTAAATTCTCTATTATTTTGCCCATAACCCAACATATATGACTGGCCGTTGACTTGTATTCACTAACGTTTAAAGAATGATCAACGGCCAGTCATATAGCATTACCTATAATAGTAAAGAAATCGCCGTAAGAATCCTTAGACTCAGCACGACTTTGTCTAGATTTCATTACTTTTTAGAGATAAACAAGTAGCTTCAGCGAGAATTGGCTAGTTTTTTACAGAATGTTTTTGGTGGGATATCATTTTCGCTTAAAAACTACTAATCGGATTTTTATGAAACTTTGCAGTAATATTGCTTCTAGATCACTATGACATATTATTATGTATCTTCCTGCCTTTATCCCAATTTATTTGGTGCCGGCGCAGCATATTTTGGCCAAAAGCTAGCTGGCACGGTAGCTCTTGACGTGACAGTCAGTACTGACAGCACTGGTAAAGGTACATAAATGCTTGTCGTTGACGTGACGTTGCGAACTTTAGTCGGTAGCTTCCCAACTATTCTACATATATTCAAACTGTGATATGACTTAGAAAAGTTACATTGGTACTTGCCTTACCTAGAATAGAACCTTCACTCGTGGTTGAGATGCTGTTGATTTAACCACTAAGCCACAACAACTAGGAGCGTTTTCTTTAATATTATAATGAAACCTATTGTTGCTACGTCAATTTGTTTCGGCTAAGGTGACTTACTTCAGCTATTACTATGCAAAACATGTCGTACTCGCATACACGACATTTTCTCACGTGTGGTCGAATACGTGTGTTCAAAATGCTGATTCGAAAAATACTAAAACAGCTGAGAGTACGTTCAACTAGTACTCAAATAACGGTATAAAATAATAATCGCATGTACAATCTCAATGGACAAACTGAAAAGGCAGGGTACCTTTATTAAAGAGTCCTAAAACCCATAACGCGATTTCGACTCAACCCGGTTATCAAACCCGAGACTACTAGACTAGACTAACTAATAATGGCGTCCAAGCCGATTGTCGGCTACGGCGGCTGCTCTCATGTAAGAGATCAGCCAGCTGCGCAGGACATATTACAGTGCACGCATATTAGCTGTGACACAGGTGCACTTCCTATTCCCTCACTCTCACAGCCCGATGGCACGGCACACCGACACCACCGGAGAGAGATTAGGCACAAGACCCATATTAATGTGCTGCACAGGTGTATCAAATACCAACTTCCAAACTACCCCGTATTAAACTATAGTCAGTCAATCGGCCTAAGGCCGGGACTCCACCAAAGCAGAGATGTGTGCGGTGTGCTGTGTGCTGTGCGAGAAGAGATGTTTTTCAGCTCACGGGACTCCACCAAAGCGGAGATGTGTGCGGTGTGCTGTGTGCTGTGCGAGAAGAGATGTTTTTCAGCTCGGGTGCGGGGCGTTTGATGCTCCGTACGCATTCTGACACGGTTCTGCGGGTTGCTAGCGGGCGAGAGGGGGGAGGGTGACATCGCTCACTGCACGCCGCTCACATCTCTCGTCTCCACTGCGCGTCGTCCGCGCACAGCTCACATCTCCGCTTCCATCGCGACATACAAATATTACACATCTCCGCACAGCGATCTCCACTGAAGCTGAGCGGAGAGGAGACGTGTCAATAACTCAATTCTATTGGTTGTTTAAAAAACATCTCCTCTCCGCTCGTCTCGTCTCCGCTTTGGTGGAGTCCCGGCCTTAGACGGCGCGGCGGATGGGCACTCTATCGAAGCATTTCATCTTCAGAAAAAGGGTTTATTAGTAAGGTCGTATAAGATGACCGTATAACAAGAGATTAATAGCGTTCGTGGCTAAGTAACGCTTGGCGTGGTTTGTCTGTGGAAAGGTGACCATCTCGTCATGACGAGTTCTTCCGTGTTTAGAAGGCACGATAAATTGGTGGGTCCCGGCTCTCGTTTCATGCTAGTCCGGTTAAGCAGTAAACAGCCTCTCGGCTGAACTGCGAGATGCCCTACCAAAAAAAAAATCTCGTTTCATCATCTTTGACAGCCATTGTCATTAAGTCATTACGAGTAATCAGAAGCCCAAAAATCTGGAAGAGCCTGAAAGGGTTGCCTGGGTTTCATTCTACCCATAATGACGTAAAAAAACTAAAAACCGACTTCCAAAATCACAACATGGAACTAAACGTGGAAGTCGGTGGCTAAGTAAATAGGTGCAGCAGAAACCTTAAGACACCGACTTCTAAAGCAATGGATTGTTCTAGTGCCAGGAAAATAAGGTCGTAATTAGAATGAATCATATTATGAGGTAGTAAGGACAGAAAATTAAGTTAATGTGAACTTGTTGGAGACTCCAATGAAGGAAGGAAAGTATTTTTCGGTTTCCTGTGATTTTTGAAGTAGGTTTTCCCTTTTAAAAAGATTTACTGTTACTATTTTTTGTTGCTTTGGTCATCTATGGCTTTTGGTTGAGTCAAAAAGTTTTTAACTATAAGGAGAAGAGGTTACCGACCGCCATAGAAATGTTTTAAATGTTGCCTACTTTTCTATGTCATTATCCCACAGATAACTATCTGGATCCCCTGAAACTGGCCTTGAAAGTTGGTGTTTTGAAATATTTCTTAATTTTGCGACCGACTAGACAGACATGATATTCCAAAAATATTTTTCGGATTTTTTTGGTCAGTTTTTTAGCAAAACGTGTTTTAAATAAAAATCAATATAAATTACAGTAGTTAATACATGACTGTTTATCTGAAAAAACTCGAGAGCTATATTTGCAGTCGTTATCGCTATCTGTGGTAAGAGCACTCAGACAACACTGACTAAACTGTACGCCTACATTATTGTGCCATCTACGTTATTCACTGAAATTGCTGGTCTTTCGAAGTCATACTTATAGCTGATGTTCTAAGAAGTTAGACTAGTTTCATGATTGGAAAACACGTTTTAAAATTACGCTTAGAACAACTGTTCAAAAATGTAATAACTCTGTTCTGAACACATTTGTACTAATATTATAAAGCTGAAGAGTTTGTTTGTTGATTGATTGAACGCCGAAACCGCTGTCGGAAGCTAGTATTTCAATACAACTGGATGCAGCTGAGTACCTAATTACTTCTATTTATATATGCTTCACACTATCAGACGCGTCTATGAGTACCAGCGATGGAGTGACTGCCTTTCTGACCTCCTCAATCCAATAACCCGGGCAAGATTACGATTTAAGATTACTTTAACTTTTCAAAACTTTTCGATTTTTTACTACCCGAAGATTGCCAAAGTTGACAGATGCCAGCAACCTACCCGGATTTGTAAAATTTCACCAATGGAACATTACCCTTCTACTATTTTGAAAAGGTTGAAAATCTATTGAAGAAAGACAGATTGAGGTAGGTCTGTACAAATGACAGCTGGCACACCCTCCGAAACACTTGAGGAACTTTTTAGGATTCCGTACACAAATGGAACCCTATTCCTAAGGCTCAGTTGTCTGTCTGTCTTCAGGCTGTATCTCATAAACCGTGATAGCCAGAAAGCTGAAATTGTCATAAATGATGTATTTCCGTTGCCGCTATAACGACAAATACTAAAAATTAAAAAATATGAAGGGGGTCCCCATACAATAAACGTGTGAAACCGCAAATTATAACTTTGTTATTCATATATTTGTATGAAAAACAAAGTTATTTTTTGCTGTCCGATTGTATTTTTCATAGAACCCTTCGTGCGCGAGTCCAACTCGCACTTAGCCGGTTTTTATAACATGGCCACCCATCCGCGAGCTGGCCGCAGCATGAGTTATCAAACCTTTGATCGATGCTCGTGCGTCTGTTACTCAATAAAGACATTCTAAACTACGTAACGTTACAATACTATTGACAAAACATCGCCTACTATGCATCCACGCGCGAGTTATGTATCAATGAGTGGAAGCATAATATTTTCAATTATAACGTAGGTAGGTACTCATGTCGTAGATATCGTAAATGATGGCACACGAAAAGGCATCCCACCAAAAACATTTCATGTAAAATATAGCCAAGTATACCACATAAAGTTTGCCCTGTGAAAAAGATATCAGATCTCATGTAGAGCCAAGCTTCTGAATCTAGACGGCCTAACTCTACCGACCCTCATCATCTGCCTAGCCTTTTCCCAATTACGTTGGGGTCGGCTTCCAGTCTAACCGGATGCAGCTGAGAACCAGAGTTTTACATGGAGCGACTGTCTGACCTCCACAACTAAGTTACCCGGGCAACCTGGCACCCCTTGGTAAGACTGGTTTGTCAGACTTTCTGGCTTCTGACTACCCGTAACGACTGCCAAAGATGTTCAAATGACAGCTAGCTCTACCGACCCTAACTGCACAAATTCTACATATTATCAATAAAGATGTATATGTATTTCAGATATCAATTAAGTCTAAAGTATTAGTGCTATCCATCTGAGATTTTGTATGTTTAATTAGTCTATTATTGACATCATATCCTGCTCGTGGATCCCGTTTTACCCTTTGGGTACGGAACCCTAAAAACGACGAAACCCTTCGAGAAAAGGTAGATTTCGCTTGGCTCTTCTTGGCGGGGGCACTACAGTGCCCCTAGATGTCAGTAGAATAGCGAGATGCTACCAAAAATGTGTACGCTGTATCGCGAGTCCACAGCTAGCATGTGTTCGCGCACAAAGGTTGCAGTTTCGCGGACATGTTACAAATGTTCGCACGCAATGTGTTACTGTTTAGAGCGAGTAGACCAGGATATACATTTGTGTGCGTCACAGTGCCGCACAACGGAGAAATCTCTTTTTATGGTAGTCCAGTAGTTTCGGAGCTTTTAGGGTACAAACAAACAAACAAAAAATGTTTCATCCTTAATATATTAGGATAGAATATTGATATTATAGGCTCTACTTTTGGTATCGGTAGTTCGAGTCGCGGGCGGAACCGCACGAAAAACTAGTGTAATAAAAACTGATAAAAAAACTGGCCATTACTGAAAGCAAATTAATGATTTCCTTATCGGCATAATAAACGAAAATTAATTAGTAAATACAGTTCGTTTTCATTAGCGATACATCACGCTAATTAGGGGACCAGTGGGTTACCCCTTGCCTCAGTATTTGTTTAACCAATATAATAATAACTTCTGCCAGCGTAAAACTTAAAGTCCCGTTTTTTCCCGTTCTCGTAGGAATTTCGGGAAATCCTTTCTTATCTCGCGTGAGAGTCTAAGATGAATGTCTGTGCAAAATTTCAGTTTTATAGGTTCTATATTGTTTAGGTAACTAGCTAAATAAAAGTAGCTAGGACACAGAAGATAAATTGAATAATTATGAATATTTAATATTGTATCATCAGTATACATATATGTATAACATACTAGCCGTTTTCCCGCGGTTTCACTCGCATCCCGTGGGAATTACTGCCCGTACCCGGATAAAATATAGCCTATGTCACTCGTGGATAATGTAGCTTTCGAATGGTGAAAGAATTTTTAAAATCGGTCCGGTAGTTTTTGAGCCTATTCATTACAACCAAACAAACAAACAAAGTTTTCCTCTTTATAATATGAGTATAGATCTAAATCAGTAAATTTTAAATTTAGTAATTATTTTGCTGTTTCATTACAAACATTGTCCATAATGAATCTAAAGTAATGTTACTAAAAAAAAAATTAAGAACCTAAAAAGTTCATCAACAGAGCAGATGTTTTCGAACAACCAATAGAAAATCTCAGCTCAGTGCAACTACTGAATGAATGACGCAGATTTTTGCATAACAAAATTCTATTGGATGTCAGGTGGAGTCGAGGCCTAAGGCCAGCTTTTTGGACACAGTATGTACAGAAACCAGCACATCAACCTACCACAATCCGTCAAATTTCTTCAATAGATTTTCAACCTTATCACAATAGTGGAAGGTTAATGTTTGATTGGTAAAATTTGACAGATTCGGGTTGGTTGACCTGCTGTCATCTACAACTGCTTGTAATTCTGTCATCTTATGAGTACTTATTGAAAAGTCCCGTTTCGCAGATTCAACATAAAGTTTCTAGTATAGCTACCGGACAGATAATGCCATAGAAAAATAGTCAAAATTAAATACATTTCTATGGCATTATCTGCCAGATAGCTATCTAGAACTTTACTTGGAACCTGTGAAACTCGCCATTAACATTTATAAACTTTTGTTTATTTTCTTCTTCATGAATTATGAATCTTAGGTATCTTCATAAATAGTTGTATGTTCAACAGTTTTCTAAATACTGAGGTGTTCAAGCTTCTGGCAATAATGGGAGGTCACAAATTTTCTTTAATCTAAACTCCTGTGAATGCAAGAAATTCAAGTAGCAAGTATTTATCACAATAACATAAAAAAACCGGCCAAGTGCGAGTCGGACTCGCATACGAAGGGTTCCGTTCCATTATCTTTGTTTTTCATACAAATATATGAATAACAAAGTTATAATTTGCGGTCACTGAAAAAGTGCTATATCTCAAAAACTACTGACTGTATCTTGTTCAAACCAATTTTGGTTGGTAGTTTTTATTGAGATCTATAACATATATTTTTTTCAGATTTTTCACTCTGGTAGTTTAAGAATTAGAGGGGGGGGGACACACATTTTGGCACTTTGGGAGTGTCTTACGCTAAAATGATTAACTTTAGGAAAAAGTGGTTTTAGAAACCTCAATACCATTTTTTAAGACCTATCCATAGACACCCCATATGTATAGGTTTGATGAAAAAAAATATTTTTAGTTTCAGTTTCATGTATGAGGAGCCCCCCCTAATATTATTATTTTTTATTTTTGTACGAAAATCGTAAAGCGGTTAATATAATACATCTACCTACCAAGTTTTAACTGTGTAGTCCTAATAGTTTCGGAATAAAGTGGCTGTGACATACGGACAGACGGACAAACAGACAGACATGACGAATCTATAAGGGTTCCGTTTTTTGCCATTCGGCTACGGAACCCTAAAAACTATGATTTTGGTGTGTGGGTGTTTAAGAAAACAATTAATATTATTGAGATATGGGTCCAGGGATTTCTCCCTGCTTAGTACAAAGCTTATTTTGGTAATTAATAATGAAAATTAAATTTTCATTATTAATTACCATTTCGCTCGATATTGTTGAAGGTGGACGTGTGCTTCTCTAAATATTATTTATGAAGATAATTCGCATTGTAAACTGTACGTTAATTGGTGTACCTAAGCTTCAAATTTGTCTACGGGTCAAGGACACAAAAAATCAAGTGAAATAATTCGTCTCACTTCCGCGGTGTGTTCTGTTTCGTTCTCGCATCGCTTGCAGTGTCCGCGAACTGTCAAACTCATGTGTCGGTGTTGTATTGGCAAATTATCCGTGTGAGTGTTTTCGCATCACCTGACTGTTCGAGTGCTAAACATAACTACATCATATCTACCAATGGCCCAGCAACTGCCAGTGTCGGCCTCATCGGAACCTGAGTTAAACAAACTACATCTACACGTCATTGATTCTGTTAGCACTAATCGACCCAACAAGCGTAAAGCAATGGACAACGATTTGGATGCATTATTTGATAGGTTTTCGTCAAATTTGACCAACAAGCTTACCACCTTGATGGCTGACCTCGAAAAAAAAGTTTCTGACATCCAATTGAACATAACCACTGTGATCAAAAGCGACTTAGATAATATAAAGTCTAAACTTGCAGTAATTGATGTCAATCAATCTCAGTTGTTTACGGATATGGAGTCGGTCAAAACTTCGATTCAACAACAGGACAGTCTTCAAATGTGTTTGTCTAAACGAGTTGATGACGTCTCCAAATCAACCGCTACCCATAGCTCGGATATTTCTCGTATGCAAGAGCGTATAACTAATTTGGAAACAGAACTTAATAGCCTGCAGCAGCGCGATCGAGCTTTCAATCTTGAAGTTAATGGAATTCCCGAAAAATCTAACGAGAAACTCGTTGACTATTACTGCGCCATGGTGAGGTTCCTAGAAATAGAATCGTCAGCGAACGACGTTGTACATGCTGTAAGAGTACGACCCGTAAATCCTGTACCTGGTCGTCCGAAATCCATTGTGATTAAACTCAATTCACGCCTCCTACGTGATGCTATACTATCTGCAGTTAGAAACAGGAAGGGCCTTAGTACGTGCGACCTCGGTATCACCGGAGACCAGAGAAAACTCTTCGTGAACGAACACCTTACGCCTGCCAATAAGCTGTTGCACAGAAATGTACGCGAAAAAGCATCCGCTGCACAGTACCGGTTTGTTTGGATACGTGATGGAAAGATATTCGTTAGAAAGAACGACACTTCTGCCACGATTCGTATTACGACTTCTGCCGACCTCCGTAAAATTATGTGACTAGTTTTTATGTATTACTTGTTGGAGGAATATCTGTTAACGTATCCTAATCTGTTTACTAAATGTAAGTTTGTCCCATATTTTGCATTGTTGATAAGTTACTGTATGGGTGAGATTGGTAATCAGTTATGTCGTGTACGCAGTAAATATTATATCGTATTATTATTCAATGTACCCACATTTTATTTATATTACTTTGTAGCTTATGTAATATTTTTATTCATTAATTACATTTACCTATTTCATTATTATTTAGTTTATGTATTCTCTATATGTACTTTCTTAGCCATCCATGTAATCCCTATTAATAGCCATGTAGAACATATTACGTTAGTAAATAACAATTGCTATTCTAATGGATCGCAATCGACTTAGTATTTTTTATCAAAACGTTCGTGGTTTACGCACTAAATGCCTTGAGTTATATAACAACATTCTTTTACATGAATACGACATTATTTTAATTACTGAGTCCTGGTTACAGAGTGATATATTAGATAGTGAAATCTGCGATGGTAGGTATGAAATATTTCGTTGCGACCGTAATCTCGGTGCAACAGGTAAGCGTACGGGCGGCGGCGTCGTATGCTGTGTCCGCCGCGAGCTGTGTGCTGACTTGCTCGGTGACTGGATGGGTAATTCGTTATACGAGTGTGTTTGTTTAAAAATATCGGCACGGACTCTTGGCACTTTAGTAGATTTGATTATTGTTGTATCATACATGCCACCTGACACCTTAAATCTACCAAGTAACTTAAATAATTATTTTATAAACTTTAACACGGTCTTTGACAAGTACAAAGACGCGAATTATTTTCTTACAGGTGACTTCAATCTACCTTGTTTATGTTGGAATAGGGACGGTTGGTCGCTCACACGTACAGGTGGAACTTTGATACAGGACATAGCTTGTGCATTTGTGGAGGATTTGAGCTTATTGGGGTTGGCCCAGTATAATTATACACGTAATCACAGTGACAATACTCTAGATCTTTGTTTTTCAAACTTACCTTTAGACGTTTCTACGACCGACGGATTAACAAAAATTGATAAATTTCACCCACCTCTTTCTATTGATATTATTGACCTATATATAAAATCTTTTGTTACGAATAAAATATGTAGATTTAATTTCCGAAAATGCAATTATGAAGATGTCAACAAATATCTGAGTAATATTAATTGGGACCAATTGTTATCTAGTTCTGATTGTGTTGATGACGCAGTCGATTTATTTTATGGGAAATTAAATGAATGCATCACTCTTTTTGTACCCTTTATCAGTTACGAAAGTAATTCCTATCCCGTATGGTATAGTCGTTCTCTAATAAAAATAATTCGCGAAAAAAACAAGTTACACAGGAAGTGGAAATCGTTCAGAAATCCTCGTGACTTCGACGAATTTAAGCTACTGAGGGACAGACAACATCGAGTGCAGGGTCAATGCTTTGACAGATTCACACGCAACGCTGAACACAACATTAAAAAAGCGCCTAAGTACTTTTGGAACTATGTCAAATCCAAAAAATGTGGTTCCGCTTACCCTCGTCAGTTTACCTTAGGTAACACACAATATAATAGTGGTCAGGAAATATGCACTGCTTTTAATAACTTTTTTGACAGCGTCTTTAACAAAAGTCAGACCTCGACACATAATCACTGCCAATCCTCTGTGCACAACTATTGTGCCTGTGACACTATTTCTAGTATATCTGTCTCTAAAGAGACGGTATTCAAGCACCTTTCAAACTTAGATAAAAACAAAGGTCCTGGTTGCGACGGGATCCCTCCTTTATTTTGGTCATCGTGCGCCAAGAGTTTATCGCACCCTATTACCCTACTGTTTCAGCATTCACTAAAAAAATGTATATTTCCCACTCTGTGGAAAAAGGCGCATGTCATCCCTATACATAAGAAGTGCTCCAAATCTAAAATTGATAATTATCGCCCTATCTCCATTTTGAACTGTGTTGCCAAGGTTTTTGAAAAACTTATTTTTAATGCTATTTACCCAGTTATTAGTCTTGGCATTCCTGAATCTCAACATGGATTCATGGAAAGACGTTCCACAGTTTCTAATTTGGCTTGTTTCACAGATCAAGTATTGGGTGAAATGGAAAATGGTGGTCAGGTTGACGTGATCTACACTGATTTCGAAAAAGCGTTCGACCGCGTAGACCACGTCATCCTTTTAAGTAAGCTGAACGCTTTAGGTATTCACGGAGATTTGCTCAGGTGGGTGGAATCGTACCTAACTAATCGTTCTCAAGCTGTGGTAATGGGCGGGTTTAAATCAGACTTCATATCCATCCCTTCTGGTGTTCCCCAGGGATCGCACCTTGGTCCTCTTTTCTACAACGCCTACATCTTTGACATTATTCACTACATTAGGCATTCACATCATTTTCTCTACGCTGATGACAAAAAGATTTTCAGATCCATTAACTCCATGTCCGACTGTGACTTGCTTCAAGAAGATCTCAACTCCTTATTTAACTACTACACTGAAAACAATATCACGGTTAGTATCAAAAAATGTCAAAGTATATCCTTTACTCGTAAAAAAAATCCTATAACTTATCATTACAGTTTCGACGGCGTTGCTATTGAGAGGGTTAAGGTTGTGCGGGACCTGGGTATACTATTAGACTCAGATATGTCCATGCGGAATCATATAGATGCAATTTGCAGCAGGTCATTTCGTAATCTAGGTTTTGTTTTAAGATCTTGCTCACCTTTCAAAAATCTGTTAAGCTTAAAAGTAGTATATACTGCTTTTGTTCGTAGTTTGCTAGAATATGGCTGTCAAATATGGTCTCCCTGTTACGCAATACATAAAAATAGTCTTGAACGCATTCAGAAAAAGTTTATTGATCACCTTAATTTCAAATTTCATCAATGTTCACATGATTACACAGAGAATTGTCGTATTTACAATCTATTAACTCTGCAGGAGAGGCGGACCCTTATGGACATGGGGTTGCTCTATGACATTTTACGTGGACGGATCGATTGCCCTAAACTTCTATCTAACATTAAGTTTAATGTTCCCAAAAAACGCACTAGACACACAACATTGTTTTGCCCTCCATTTCACTCTACTAACTACGGCAAGAATAGTGTAATACCACGGTTACTTGACTCCTATAATAAACATTTTAATAGTGTGGACTTATTTATTGGCTCTAAGAGTGTTTTCAAAAAACAAGTTTTGCTAAAATTAGTGTCTACATAGTCTATCTCTTAATTACATGGCTGGTCTTCTTATAATTAGAAATTATATATGCTGTATTTATATTCTTATATTTATGCAATCTTGCTTCATTCATTCATAATTATTGCGTCATTCTTAATTTCTAACCAAATAGCAAATATTAATTTTAATCGAATTAGCTTCAAAACTGACAGAGTTTCATACAAAATTTACCCCCTCCTTTTACCCCTTAAAAGAGCGAACTTCCAAAAAAAAAATAGCCTATATGTTTATTCTGATATATAAGCTATATGTCTGCCAAGTTTCATCTAAATCCGTCCAGTGGATCCTGAGATTAGCGTGTGCACAACAGACAAACAAACAAACAAACAAAACAAACAAACATTCAAACATACAAACATACAAACAGACAAAATTTTTTTTTCGAATTCTTACTCTTCTTTCAATTTCTAATAAACCCTACATATTTTGTTTTGTAAAAATATGAAATGTACAGACACGATTTTTTTACTGTTTTATTATATGTATAGATGAATGAATGAAGCAAGATTGCATAAATATAAGAATATAAATACAGCATATATAATTTCTAATTATAAGAAGACCAGCCAATTTAATTAAGAGATAAGACTATGTAGACAAAATATTTTAGTAACTTGCAAATTTTTAGACTAACACTTTGTAACTTTGTCTAGAGAAGAGCACTCTCGTTAGAGTGCATATAAACAATAAGTTATTCCAGCACATATTAAATAATTTTAGTTGTGTCAGGCGATATAAAAAAGGTAAGACAAGCGCTGTTGGTTCATTGTTAGCTACCTAGTTTGTCTTTATCGCCGTGTTAGTAGCAGATGATCTGGTATGAGTAGCAAGACAGATGTCGAAGTGTGTTCTGTGATGCGCAGTGCGTTTGATTTATGGACACTCATTAACTTAATGTTAGATATATAGTATCTGGTTTGTTATGATATAAGGGGGCAATCCTGGGAGTACGATGCACGTGATATAGATGAGTACATAGACGCCGAGCCGCAGGTCACAAGGAACTCAGGGTCTCGAGCCTTCTTTATAATCAGTATAATATTATACTGCAGCTACAGAACTAAGAGGCAATATTGAGGCGTTTGGCCATCATCAGTAACAGTTCGTCGTAATAAAGTTATCCAAATTAATGATCGCGCCTAGGAAAACAGCGGTGCGAGTCACACTGCGAAACTGTTGCGTAGTTGTGACTACGCTTCAGTTTTAAGTAAAGTCCAAATGAAGGGGGAAGGGGGGAAAGAAGGAGAGGGGGAGAGGGGGGAGGGAAGGGACAAGGTGAAAGGTAAGCACATCGTAGAGAAAGGATATTATTCTTTCCATTAGCTAGTTCTAATTAAGACATTAACGTTAGTAGTGAAATTATAAGTTTAAAATTGTTAGTACTAAACGTGGATGGCATAACTACAGAAACGAAGAAAAATATTGTACACATTTTTTTTCAACCAGTCTAGTCAGCGCGAATTAAAGTTCACCTGACTCCTAGGGTGAGAGCTCAAAAACATCCGTGTTTAGCTCTATAAAAAGGCTTCGTGGTCTACGCACTACCTAATAAAAGTCCCGAAAAAGACTATTGTATACATATTTTATAACGAACGGGCTTGGCTTTCGCGTCTGCCACCACGACGGCGATTTAATTTGAGAGTTGCGCTGCGAATGCTCGAAACTTTCTCCTTATTCACATGCATTAGCTCCTATTACAGTGAGTTCTTGGTTATACATATTCTGAATTGGTCTCCACCCAATTCACGATGTCCTTACTCTGCAGAATCAATTTTCTTAGGCATAGATAAGGACGCACAACTTCGTAACTGAGGCTGTAAAATGTAAGTTGTAAAGTTTTGGATTTAGGCGTTCCTTGTCATTATTCACGTGAATTTAGGCCGTGTTGGATTTATAAGGAAGTAAATGTTGTTTCTCTCTAAGATGGTTTACAAAATAAGGAGTGAAAAGGAAAGTTAAGATAAAAGCATATGATGAAATCAGTTTTTTTTTAAAGAATTACAGTTGATTCTTTTCGCAAAAAAGGCCATAGGAAGTAAGTGGCAGATCATTTCTAATCCATCAATAAAGTAGAATACCTAGATCTCCGTAACGGCGTACGCTTGTTAAAACCTTAAACCACGCAACAGGCTTATAACAAAAAAGAGTATATCTTGAAATCTAATCATCTCGCTCCAACTCTGGTGGGATGGGACAAGAAACAATGTTCAGTAAGTTTCAAAGTTTCTAGCGGTATAATATGTAAAATATACCAAGAAAAAACCACTTTATTAAAACTACTTTTAGGCAAATAGTGTAGGTATTAAGTTGGAAAACAACAATATCTTAAACAGTACAGAAAATAACTTTTCCTCAGGATACGTGGATACAAATCACGGCACATATGAAACATAAATAGTAACAACACGGGTAATGTAAGAAGGTGGTAATAAGATCCAGCGACATTGTCGCCGAGTGGCGAACATTACAAATCCCTCAGGCATGCAAGGGAGCTTAAAATAAAATATAATAAGACCACGCGAGCCCGCGCTGGGAAACAGGTCCAGCCGGCTCAACGATACGAAATAGCTGTTTCACCCTTCCAACAAGGTATGTTTTTATTTCGACCCGTAAATAAATTAGACCTAATAGTATAGCACGGATGAGTAAAGATTCTTCGCAATTTTGAACATTCTCGCAAAATGGTTTATAACTTTATATGTTAATAGAGTAATGACGCGAGAACTTTATGAACAGCAAAACATTTCTGATTTATCCGTGAATATTGCCTTACCTAATATAACTTTACGACACAAGTGTCTGGTTAGTGTTTGTACGAGGATAGAATATGCCAGAAATCATTGTCATGTGAAAATTATCGAAGATTTCATCCTGCCGACCATGAAGTCCACAGAGTAAACTTTCCTAAATATGTAAGATACTATTGGATAAACAGAGGAGGGAATTTACGATATGGGACAACCCAAACCGAGTCATCGCTAATTCCGAAAATACTTTTCTGACTACAAATCTTACCAAATATCACATTAGACTTTATTAACTCGACCACAACAAAGTTAATCGAATTGATCTGTAATAAGTCTTTTGATCTCATTATTTTTCCTACTGCAGAGTTTAGATGATGATCGTAAATACGACACATTCTACTGTGTAATTCATGTGACACAATGAGATGAAATTTGAAATTAAGTGGTGATTCAAATAAACTTTTCTGAATGCGTTCAAGACTATTTTTATGTATTGCGTAAGTACAGGGCAAGACCGATAACGTTCATGATACACACAGCCCTTCCAAAGTTAATTCTCTTGGACGACATTTTTATGTCGTAAGAATAGGGAATAGAGCAGTGCTAATCCTTTTCAACAAGATGGCAACATAAGAAACTATCAATACGAACAATAAAAAGCTAGTATTAAAGGTAAGACTACTTTTAAGCTTTAAGAATTAACCAGTATATTTTTTCGACAGGCTGAGCATATGGCATCTAAAACAAAACTAGTATTAAAAATGACCTGACTGCAAATTGCCATCTATACTCGATATCCGCAATGGCCCCCATACTCTAGTCTCTCAATAGTATAACCCAGGTTCCCGCACAACATACCCTCTTCAATAGCAAACGCCGTCGAAACTGTAATGATAATTATAGGATTTTTTACGAGTAAAGGGATATACTTTGAACACATATGTTGTTAGATAACTAACGAGTGAGAATATATGGTTTATTTCAGTGTAGTAGTTAAATAAAGGAGTATATGAAAGTATGATCTTGAAGACGAAGTCACGAGATAGGACAAATGGTAAGTTAATGGAGTCTGATAAATTTATTTGTCAATCAGCGTAGTATGAAATGTGTGAATGCCTTACATGTATGATAATGTCAACACGAGTAGGACGTTGTAGAAAAGAGGACACAGAGGAGCCGATCTCTGGGGAAACCATAGGATAGCATGGGGATGGATACGGGATATGGAAGTCTGGGATGTGTAGACCCGCGGCGCATGTACGGGAGCTTTAAAAAAGGGTAAAAATCGGTTATGCCTTGAGACGATTATGTACGGATTTCAGATTGCATACGCACAACTCTGAGCTAAAAATCTCCGATGCAATCACGTCACTAAGCGTTCAGCTTACTTAAAAGGAATGACGTGGTCTACGCGGTCTGGACGTCACATATTTTCGAGATCAAGTGTAGATCACGTCAACTGCTGACCACCAATTTTCCTATTTTCATAGTCTGCCTGATACTTGATCTGTGAAACAGCCAAAATTAAGAAAACTGGTGGAACGTCCTTTCGCATGGAATCGCATGTTGCGAGATTTTGTAGGAATGCCAAGACTAATAACGTGGGGTAAATGATAAAAGCATTAAAAAATAGAGTTATTTTCATAAAAAAACCCTGGCAACACAGATTCAAAAATGGAGATAGCGCGCGAGATAATTTA
>NWSH02000511.1:48464-59390 GCA_002382865.2 Heliothis virescens
ATTGAATGCGTAGGTTAATGTCCTTTCAATTAATCTTTAAAATACTAAAAAATTATATGTTATGTGCTTCAGATACTATTACATCATTGCATTCATTATTATATTTCTTTCTTGTCTGTGTATCCTAAAACTAATTAGAATTTATTTTATTTTATTTTTTATTTTTATTTTATTTATTTAGGGATAACAACAGCATTTTTCTTAACTATTACACTTAAAATATCTGCTGAACAGCCAATAATAGTTATCACGGTGATACATGAGTGGATGTGAGTCAATCGTTAAATAAAAGATTGGCAAACTTTAAAGTCACGTGCACGAATACAAAATCACACAAAATATAATAATATATAATATAACATACGATAAATAAATATTAAATAATATAAATGAACTAGCTTCTGCCGCGACTTCGTACGCGGAACATGTCGCTTATGCCAGCGATAACGGGTCGTCAAAATGAAAGATCTTAAACGTCTGATGTCGAATTCTAAGAGCCCGGGAACGACGGGTTGCGCGAGACGATTCGAGATGTTTCAGACTTATCATACCATACCGTTGCATCATTGACTGCCTTTTTAGAATGTATGGACAACGCCATCTATCGGCAAAGTGAACACTTACCGGAGCTAGTTACGTGCGAGAAAAGCTACATAAAGCAGTCCGTGTGAAAAACAGCGACACCGTCACACAACGAAGGGCAGAAACAGCTTTAATTTTCATCGATTTAGCTTAAAAACTGACGGAGTTTCATAGACACTTACCCCCCTTTTTCACCCCGTTAGGCAGAATTTCAAAAATAATTATTGCGTCATTCTTAATTTCTAACCAAATAGCCAAATATTAATTTTAATCGAATTAGCTTCAAAACTGACAGAGTTTCATACAAAATTTACCCCTCCTTTACCCCTTAAAAGAGCGAACTTCCAAAAAAAAAATAGCCTATATTTATTCTGATTATATAGCTATATGTCTGCCAAGTTTCATCTAAATCCGTCCAGTGGATCCTGAGATTTAGCGTGTGCAAACAGACAAACAAACAAACAAACAAACAAACAAACATTCAAACATACAAACATACAAACAGACAAAATTTTTTTTTCGAATTCTTACTCTTCTTTCAATTTCTAATAACCCTACATATTTTGTTTTGTAAAAATATGAAATGTACAGACACGATTTTTTTACTGTTTATTATATGTATAGATGAATGATTTTTGGAAATTCTGCCTTAACGGGGGTGAAAAAGGGGGGGTAAGTGTCTATGAAACTCCGTCAGTTTTTAAGCTAAATCGATGAAAATTAAAGCTGTTTCTGCCCTTCGTTGTGTGACGGTGTCGCTGTTTTTCACACGGACTGCTTTATGTAGCTTTCTCGCACGTAACTAGCTCCGGTAAGTGTTCACTTTTGCCGATAGATGGCGTTGTCCATACATTCTAAAAAGGCAGTCAATGCAATGCAACGGTATGGTATGATAAGTCTGAAACATCTCGAATCGTCTCGCGCAACCCGTCGTTTCCCCGGGCTCTTAGAATTCGACATCAGACGTTTAAGATCTTTCATTTTGACGACCCGTTATCGCTGGCATAAGCGACATGTTCCGCGTACGAAGTCGCGGGCAGAAGCTAGTTCATTTATATTTATTTAATATTTATTTATCGTATGTTATATTATATATTATTATATTTTGTGTGATTTTGTATTCGTGCACGTGACTTTAAAGTTTGCCAATCTTTTATTTAACGATTGTATCACATCCACTCATGTATCCACCGTGGATAACTATTATTGGCTGTTCAAGCAGTATTTTAAGTGTAATATTAAGAAAAAGATGCTGTTGTTATCCCTAAATAAATAAAATAAAAATAAAAAATAAAATAAAATAAATTCTAATTAGTTTTAGGATACACAGACAGAATGAAATATAATAATAATAATGATGAATAGTATCTGAAGCACATACATATAATTTTTTAGTATTTTAAAATAATATTCACGCAAAATAAATTTATTTTCAACTAAATAATATTTAAAATATTTTATTGGATAAAATATCACAAAAAGTATGTCACTCTTAGAAAACAATATATTTATAAGTTCGTTTATATATTTTGACACACGCTATAATCGCTCTATTGCGTAAAATATCTTCAAAACAAAATTTACATAAGTTATGAAGTCGAAAAACCGGACAGAGTTTCTGAATAATATTAATATATTAATTTAATGTTAGAGTGACCTACTTCATGTGTAATAACGTACATAAACAGGTTTACTCACCAGAAACACAACATCAGTATGCTTTCTCCGCACTGAACTTATTAAAACTCCTTTTTACTGTTTATTACGTAAAAATAACAGAAACAATTCTATAACTAGTATTTTATAATAAAAAACACAAGTTTCACACACAGCACTGCGTTTTTAAACCGCTATTAATGTTCCAAAACAGTTATGCGACACTACTACAACTGTTTACAACTGTATTTTATAATTTTTCGCGATTACTATCGATTAGTTTACGATGTATGAAAAAATATGTGTTATTTTACTTATTTGTATGCTTTCTTTAGTATTGTGGGGGTCGTGTTGTGTTTATTTATACGGGCGTCTATTTTAGGCCGTGCAGTCAGTCACATGATGCTAATTGAGTGAATAAACAGTTTTAAATTGAATAAAAAGTCGACGCAGGCCACTACGAAGCAAGTGGCTAAATATGTAGGTATTTTCGACCTACTTTCGTTGGTAGGAAAATTGACAGTTATGTTTCAGTGCTGCTACCTGGATAAAACTGTATTCAACTATATTTTTGTTATAAGTACTGAAGTCGAGAGTGATAAGACGTAAAATTAGAAACAGATTATTGGACGTGGTTTACGAACGCAGCTGATAGTCACGTATGCTACCGACTGTGTCTTTCATCGAGATGTAGAGAACATTATTTTGGAAAAAAGTATTTATGTATGGACAGTCGACAGCAAGACGGTGTATGTATGTACACAAATCTGTCAAGTTTCTGCGATCGATTTTCAACCTTATCACAATAGTGGAAGGTTAATGTTCGATTGGTAAAATTTGACAGATTTTGGATACAGGATAAAGGATGCTATAGACCTTTCATAAATCCTTCTAAATTAAAAAAAGTTCAAAACGATTAGAAAATGACAGCAAAATAAAACAAGAGAACCCTCCATTTTAAGAAATCGGTTAAAAATTTCTAGATTTTTCTGTAACTAGTATTGCTCAGAATTCTACTAGGGAACCAATTTCCTTTTCAAGTAGCAACACATCAAACCTAATGTCACTCACCTAAGCGTTCCTTTACACGCAGAGTATGCTTAGAGTGTGTTGGTATCAAAGTCCAAATTGTCAAACAATCATTGAATTATAATTGTCTTTATTATAGAAATATAATAGATTTAAATAAAACCTGAGTGTAGAAAAGTTATGGAGATCAAAAAACGACAAATAGTTATATGACTCTCATTGGCGCTGGTAAAATAATTGCTAGAATTTTTTAGTAATGATTCAACTTTTAGGTGTGTGGACCTCGACCTTTCATGTCGCAATCGCAAGTGACATTTGAGAAAAAAAAGTAAAAAAATCACTTCAACATCTCAATTTGTACATTTCGTGTGTTGTTTCAATTAACGAGACGAAAACTAGTGTTCGTAACATCCTAATTAACGCATGATATTTATATTTGTTGAAAATGGCGACGCCGGCGGACGTTAGAGCTCTATTCGAGGCGAGATTAAGAGAAACTTCACCACCTCCGGAATTTCATCCGCTGGACTTGGAACGAGCGAAAGATGAGAAATACCTCAAACGAGTGATCGCTCACATGGAAAAAGATGCGAAAGCGGCTTCAGACATGCTGTGGGACATCTTAACTTGGCGGAAATCTGTTGGCGCGAGTGATATTAACGAAACTAACATCAGATTAGATTATGTGAAAGAGGGAGTCTTTTTTCCTCGCGGTAGAGACATCGACGGCTGCCTGCTACTCGTGTTCAAGGCCAAAATGCATGTCAAAGGTCAGAGGGACTACGATGAGCTCAAGAAGATCATGATCTACTGGTTCGACCGAGTGGAGCGCGAGGAAGGAGGTAAGAGAATCACTATGTTTTTCGATATGGACGGAAGTGGCCTCGGCAACATGGATATGGAGCTCGTAAAGTACTTGATCACGCTGTTCAAAGCCTACTATCCATTTTTCCTCAATTATATCGTGATTTACCAGATGCCTTGGGTATTGTCTGCTGCTTTTAAAGTTGTGAAGACCTTATTACCGGCGAAAGCTATTGAGAAGATGAGATTTGTTAATAAAGACTCCCTGAAGGATGTAGTGCCTCCTGAACAGGCTCTGTCAGTCTGGGGTGGAAAGGATAACTACACATTTGAATTTCTTCCCGAAAACAAATCTGATCATACTCCGAAAAAGGTCACGTTTGCTGAGCAAGGAGACAGTCAGCACTCTCCCGGTGAGATGCTCCGCCTTGTGCCCAATGATACAATCACTTTCAAGACTGAAGGTGATGAAATATCAGGTCAATTCACCATTACGAACATGGATGAAAGTCCTGTGTCATTCAAGATACGGACTACTGCACCTGAGAAGTTCCGTGTACGGCCGAGCTCTGGCACCCTCGCCACTGGGGCCTCACAGACTGTCATGATCGTCGTCCAACCTGGCATCCAACTACGTACAGTAGCCAAAGATAGATTCCTCGTCATGTCAATCCAGATACCAAAAACTGATTTAACACCGAAAGAGTTGACAGAAATCTGGCAAGCGTCTACTGGCAGCAAGACTGACGAGTACCGTCTAAAATGCCTGTTCCCAGACAAAGATGTGCCGAAGAACGGTTCAGTTATAGATGGAAAATCTCCAGAGAAAACCGATTCAGTGTCGACTACGTTGAGTAATTTGGAAATGAACTACGCAACGCTTCATCGGGACCTTAAGCAGTTGAAGCTGATGCAATTCCTGACTTTGACACTGACGGTGATGGTTGCGGTGCTCGGCTACCTTCTGTATGAGAATGTGAGTGAGGAAGGGAAGTACTGTGAACGCTTGTAGCCTTTAGAGCTAGTGGTGATTAACACCACTCTTAAGATTGACCATTTGATGGCCATCTTTGTACTAATGTTGATAGTTAATGTTATTCTCTATGTCTTGTACAGTCAGTTGGTTTGTAAAATAAGTCTATTGTCTGGTCGGTAACTCTCTGGTTGAATATGTTTTTATAAAGGTTCTTGCTGAGTTGAACTGATTTTGACATATTTTAGACAACAACCCGGTCTTACTCGCGATGTCTACCCGTGACACCAATCGGTACAATTCGGCCGAAACGTCGGGAGAAAAGAGGTATCGTAAACCTGTTATAGTTTCATCGCGAGTAAGACCCGGTTGTTGTCTAAAATATGATTTTGTCTTGTTAGAGGATGATATATGGATTTTAGACAACCTAAAATATTTACAGCCAGTTTCAAAGGTTCCTGATAGCTATCTGACAGATCAGTAATCAAAATTAAAAACGTTTTTATGGTATCATCAGCTAGATAGCATATAGAAACAATACTATCAAGATTAACTTGTTAAATTATTCAATGTATTCTATAAAAACTTTTGTAATTTATTTTGGTTTTTTTAAAGTTGGTTCAACTCGGCATAAATATTATTTTTTTCTAAAACTTGTGTATAATTCTTCTATGGAAAGGACTGTCCATTCTTAAATTATTTTTCGGTTATTCACAACTATAGTTATTTATATTAGGCGCTATATAATATGGTATATAATATGGTATTATGGGATGGGGTTTAAATTTTGAAGTCTATTATACTATACAATACAATTTAACATTTATACTAATATTTTAAAGCTGAAGAGTTTGTTTGTTTGAACGCGCTAAGCTCAGGAACTACTGGTACGATTTAAAAAAATCTTTCAGTCTTAGATAGCCCATTTATCCAGGAAGGCTATAGGCTATTTTTTGTCCGGGTGCGCGGAGTATTACCCACGGGACGCGGGTGAAACCGCTGGCAGAAGCTAGTTATTAATATAAATGAATTCTGAGACCGAACTACAAAAAATTATAGCAATTATACTGTTTCAGAATATAATTAGGTATTTCAGTATTCTTTTTTACAGTTAAATTAAAATTAATATGCATTTCCTTTTCAAAATTATGGTCATTCCAATTAGCAATTTTAAAAAGGCATTTTATTTTCCATGAAAAAAATGGTATACTTAGATTTGCCAATTAAATCCATAATATATAAAATTTTGTGTAAAAAAATATGTAATCTATACTAATATTATAAAGAGGAAAACTTTGTTTGTTTGTTTGTTTGTTTGTTTGTTTGTTTGTTTGGTTGTAATGAATAGGCTCAAAAACTACTGGACCGATTTTAAAAATTCTTTCACCATTCGAAAGCTACATTATCCACGAGTGACATAGGCTATATTTTATCCGGGTACGGGCAGTAATTCCCACGGGACAGCGGGTGAAACCGCTGGCGGAAGCTAGTTAGATATAAAAGTATAATTATAATTCTTAAAGAACCATTCCGAGATTATTTAAATTTCTAAAGACGAATATAGATACCTAATTGATATGGTGTAATGACTCGTATTGGATAGGTACACATTATGTAGATAGTTGATTACTCAACAAAGATAAAATTAAAGTAAGTCCGTATTCCAAAGACCGATAATTATTATTCTTTAGAGTGAAGCCAAACGAGCGTAATTTTGTGAGTTGTGAGTAGCAGAATTTCGGTCGCAGAAAATCTGTTACATTCGGTTTCATACAAGTCCTATTTGATTCACACGGCAACGCAAAATGAGTTGTCTTTTCTGTTTGTAACGATTTTCTGCGGCTCACGACTCAAAAAATTACGCTCGTTTGGCCTCAGCCTTAATCTGCTGCGTTGTAGCAAAAAACTACGAAAATATGTAAATTTCTAAAATAGAGATTCAAATATATTTTTAACTTAGATTTTTCCGCAGTTTCGTTAACGGGGATTTAAATTATTTTCTCCTATTTTTGTTTCTATGACAAATTATTACTATATCTCATTATAATACTTAAAGACTGCGAAAAGGCATTATTTTCTAGGGTTCCGCACAATGAAATAAATATTATATGGAGCTCTCATACAACAGCCATGATTTTAAAGCCGTTTAAAAGACAAATGTGTACGGAACCATTCTTGTGCGACACAAAATCAATTTGTGCAAAATGATTCCTAACTATGCCAAAATACCAAAAATGCACAAAGTTAATATTCAAGTTTTCACTTCTGCCAACACTCCCGGTGTGCAAACCGATGTTTTTTTATTTCTTTGTTGGGTAAATGTCATTGTAAGTTCACCATAGCCCAATTCCCGCGTGGTGTAGATTCTAAATGTCAATCTGTGCCCCCGTCGTCTGCACGTAGCACCCACTTCCCACGCCACTTGGTTGCCGAATCAATTGGGCGTTGTCATAGGTACAGACTACAGCAGGTCACGGCACCCGAATCTGTCAGATTTCACCAATCGAACATGAACCTTCCACTATTGTGATAAGGTTGAAAATCTATTGAAGAAATTTGACAGATTGAGGCAGGTTTATGTGCTGGCGTCCGTACTACCTGGGTCTTTCCGACGCTCGGACGTGGCCGACGATAGTCGGATCATATAAAATTTGCGTTGAGTTTTGAATCCGAGCCTCTTCTGAGCCTCGCTCGGGGCACGGCTCGTGCCCGCCACGGTCTAGCGTAATTCATCCCTTATAGCCGCCCATCTCCGGTTAGGCAACGCTTGTAAAAAACATGTTTAATTGTTAGTTTGCATGGAATAGGCTCCGAACCAATTTGAAAAACTATTTCACTGTTGGGAAGCTATACTACCCCGGGTAACATGGGCTATATTTTATCCGGGTACGGGAAGATGCGATGGAAACCACGAAAAAAGCTAATATTAGATTAAATAGGTGCCAAGCACTGTAAATTCCGCTTCTAAGCAAATCAATCTATTGTGTGCAATTTTAGATATTTGAGATAAAAACTTAAACTGAGTGAGAAAAACTATGAAAAGACGTTGAGAAAAGATTTCATTAAAAGTGTAAACTAAACCTAATACATTTGGCGATATTTATTTAATTCAAAATGTAAATAAATGCCTTTTGATTATTCTAAAATGAAAACTTGTATTAATTTAGACTGTATAAATTTGTTAGAGCGCATTTGTTTCCGAATAAATATTAAATTTTCGTGAAAATTTTGAAATGTAATATAATGCTTGAGAACAACCTATTTGTCTAAAATGTATTATAATCCTAATAGGTCACTCGGCTATTTTTAATAACTAAAAAAGCTATTAGAATTGTTACCGTTTATTTTTAAAATCTTTAAGAGTATAGATGGTATTTTTTTGGTGTTTTTTTCATTGATTCTGCTAGAGTATTTATGTTTACAAAATAAATATTCATACGATTGTAATTAACCTTTTTGTACAGACGCCAATAGGTTAACCTACTCGAATCTGTAAAATTTTACCAATCGAACATTAACCTTCCCCTATTGTGATAAGGTTGAAAATCTATTGAAGAAATTTGACAGATTGGTTTAGGTTGACGTACTTGGCCGTAGAAATGTTTCCAGATACAATTCTTGATAGCAATCTGACAGATAATGCCACCAGGGGTGTATTTACCCTTAGGCTAGAAGGGCTACAGCCTGGGGCGGCCGGTAGGGTGCCCCTGGGGCTTGATTTCATTCCTTGATGGGGCGGAAAGCTACAGGAGCCCGGGGCGCGCAATCTTAAAATACGCTCCTGAATGCCATTGATATGTTTTTAGTTTCGACTACTCTGTGGCGTTGTCTATCAGATAGCTATCTAGCACTTTATCTGTAACTTATAAACCTATCTCTTAATGTTGTACTATTGGGTGAAAGAATTAACTATAATAACTTTGATTTTTATTATTCCAGCAAGGTGTAAAGGTTTTTAGTTGATAAAAATATATGTAAACGACTGGTATAATATAAGAAATTATATATTTAAGGCCTATCTATATATGTCTAGCTACTTGTGATAAAACATTTTCTAGAAAATTCCAAATTTTCCCAATTTTTTTTGTCATTCCAAATTTCATTTTATATTGTGAAGTGAAAAATAAACGTTGATTGATATAATTACAGCCAGTTTCACAGGTTTCAGATAAAGTTCTAGATAGTTATCTGATAGATCATACCAAAAAAAAGTAGTCGAACTTTTGTATGGTCTTATCTGTCAGATAGCTATCTATAAAATTATCTAGAACTCATGAAATTGGCCGTTAGTGATGTTAAAATTACAATTATTTCATCAGAATATTTCTAAATCTATTTATCAATGTATCTTGGCCTACTTGTTATCAAAGATAAGGTGTTGAGTACCTATTAGTTTTTCACTTTATCATTATTTATATTGTTTAATCCTGTGTTAAAATAACTATGTTATACCACAGTTTAAAGTTCGTAACGTCACATTCACACACGCATGTGCATTGACGAGCATTTATGTACCTTTACCAGTGCTGTCAGTACTGACTGTCGCGTCAAGAGCTACCGCGCCAGCTAGCGTTTGGCCAAAATAGGAACTAAAGTTTGACAGATATTTAAGTCAGTACTACCAAATGACAACCCTACGCCTTCGATGGTGCTTACGTCATCATTTTGACAACAAGGCTTAGCGTCAATTCACACCGAGACGCGACGCGACGCGACGCTGCACGCAGATTTTACATAGAGCGACTCAAAATATACTTTATTCACTACACGAAACGATACACATTTAATTGTCAGAATTCAGATACGTTGCGCTGCACCTCGAGACGCCATCTTGACGCAGCGGTGACGCGCGGCGTACAAGATCGGTGCTGCATCTCGCGATTTGCTTTGTTTTTAAGATGCGTCGCGCTGCGCCGCGCGGCGCCGCGCGGCGTCGCGCTACATCAAAGCCGCGTCACGTCGCGTCGCGTCTCGGTGTGAATTGACCCTTAGCTTCATTACTGGTACATCTTTATTCTGTGGTTATCCCATAATTTCTGAATGGCCAAGATTTTTGGCTTTTGAAAGGAAAAAATCCAATCATTTTTTCTAGTCTTTTTATAAATAGTTGCTATACTCATCATGTATTTTTTGTTGAAATTGAAATTATCATCGAGATCAAGAAATTAACTTTATTCTGTATTTATTTTACTCAGGGTCATGAAATTCCGGTTATAGCATTTATATTTGAAAAATGTAAATTAAAGTTATATTTAAATTAAATATATTAAAAAAAAATACCTAATATATTTTAAAAGCTTGTCAAGTACCTGTAAAATGACATTGTTACTGTAAATTAATATTAGTATGTACAGACGACAGCAGGACACTACCCGAATCTGCCAAATTTCACCAATCGAACATTAACCTTCCACTATTGTGATAAGGTTGAAAATCTATTGCAAAAATTTGTCAGATTGTGGTAACTTGATGTGCTGTCGTCTGTACTAGAAATTCTATGTCAAAGGGTGAAGAACATTAATAAGTTCACTATCATCATTCTTTTTAACCGACTTCCCAAAAAGGAGGAGGTTCTCAATTCGACCGTATCTTTTTTTTTTTTTTTTTATGTATGTTCACCGATTACTCGAAGATGGCTGGACCGATATTCAAAATTATTTTTTTGTTTGAAAGGGTGTTCTTCACAGGTGGTCCCATGGTAAGGAGACCAGGATCTGATGATGGGATCCTGGAGAAATTGAGAGAACTCTTCAAATTTCGTACGCTTTTTTACGTCGATGATACTATAACAGTCGGCCCGACTGTCACTGTGGGTGGGTATGGGTATTAAAGATATAGTTTTATTTTAGAGCCGAAAACTGAAAAGCATAAAATAAAAAAAC
>NWSH02000511.1:62210-72503 GCA_002382865.2 Heliothis virescens
GAACCTTCCACTATTGTGATAAGGTTGAAAATCTATTGAAGAAATTTGACAGATTGAGGCAGGTTTATGTGCTGGCGTCCGTACTACCTGGGTCTTTCCGACGCTCGGACGTGGCCGACGATAGTCGGATCATATAAAATTTGCGTTGAGTTTTGAATCCGAGCCTCTTCTGAGCCTCGCTCGGGGCACGGCTCGTGCCCGCCACGGTCTAGCGTAATTCATCCCTTATAGCCGCCCATCTCCGGTTAGGCAACGCTTGTAAAAAACATGTTTAATTGTTAGTTTGCATGGAATAGGCTCCGAACCAATTTGAAAAACTATTTCACTGTTGGGAAGCTATACTACCCCGGGTAACATGGGCTATATTTTATCCGGGTACGGGAAGATGCGATGGAAACCACGAAAAAAGCTAATATTAGATTAAATAGGTGCCAAGCACTGTAAATTCCGCTTCTAAGCAAATCAATCTATTGTGTGCAATTTTAGATATTTGAGATAAAAACTTAAACTGAGTGAGAAAAACTATGAAAAGACGTTGAGAAAAGATTTCATTAAAAGTGTAAACTAAACCTAATACATTTGGCGATATTTATTTAATTCAAAATGTAAATAAATGCCTTTTGATTATTCTAAAATGAAAACTTGTATTAATTTAGACTGTATAAATTTGTTAGAGCGCATTTGTTTCCGAATAAATATTAAATTTTCGTGAAAATTTTGAAATGTAATATAATGCTTGAGAACAACCTATTTGTCTAAAATGTATTATAATCCTAATAGGTCACTCGGCTATTTTTAATAACTAAAAAAGCTATTAGAATTGTTACCGTTTATTTTTAAAATCTTTAAGAGTATAGATGGTATTTTTTTGGTGTTTTTTTCATTGATTCTGCTAGAGTATTTATGTTTACAAAATAAATATTCATACGATTGTAATTAACCTTTTTGTACAGACGCCAATAGGTTAACCTACTCGAATCTGTAAAATTTTACCAATCGAACATTAACCTTCCCCTATTGTGATAAGGTTGAAAATCTATTGAAGAAATTTGACAGATTGGTTTAGGTTGACGTACTTGGCCGTAGAAATGTTTCCAGATACAATTCTTGATAGCAATCTGACAGATAATGCCACCAGGGGTGTATTTACCCTTAGGCTAGAAGGGCTACAGCCTGGGGCGGCCGGTAGGGTGCCCCTGGGGCTTGATTTCATTCCTTGATGGGGCGGAAAGCTACAGGAGCCCGGGGCGCGCAATCTTAAAATACGCTCCTGAATGCCATTGATATGTTTTTAGTTTCGACTACTCTGTGGCGTTGTCTATCAGATAGCTATCTAGCACTTTATCTGTAACTTATAAACCTATCTCTTAATGTTGTACTATTGGGTGAAAGAATTAACTATAATAACTTTGATTTTTATTATTCCAGCAAGGTGTAAAGGTTTTTAGTTGATAAAAATATATGTAAACGACTGGTATAATATAAGAAATTATATATTTAAGGCCTATCTATATATGTCTAGCTACTTGTGATAAAACATTTTCTAGAAAATTCCAAATTTTCCCAATTTTTTTTGTCATTCCAAATTTCATTTTATATTGTGAAGTGAAAAATAAACGTTGATTGATATAATTACAGCCAGTTTCACAGGTTTCAGATAAAGTTCTAGATAGTTATCTGATAGATCATACCAAAAAAAAGTAGTCGAACTTTTGTATGGTCTTATCTGTCAGATAGCTATCTATAAAATTATCTAGAACTCATGAAATTGGCCGTTAGTGATGTTAAAATTACAATTATTTCATCAGAATATTTCTAAATCTATTTATCAATGTATCTTGGCCTACTTGTTATCAAAGATAAGGTGTTGAGTACCTATTAGTTTTTCACTTTATCATTATTTATATTGTTTAATCCTGTGTTAAAATAACTATGTTATACCACAGTTTAAAGTTCGTAACGTCACATTCACACACGCATGTGCATTGACGAGCATTTATGTACCTTTACCAGTGCTGTCAGTACTGACTGTCGCGTCAAGAGCTACCGCGCCAGCTAGCGTTTGGCCAAAATAGGAACTAAAGTTTGACAGATATTTAAGTCAGTACTACCAAATGACAACCCTACGCCTTCGATGGTGCTTACGTCATCATTTTGACAACAAGGCTTAGCGTCAATTCACACCGAGACGCGACGCGACGCGACGCTGCACGCAGATTTTACATAGAGCGACTCAAAATATACTTTATTCACTACACGAAACGATACACATTTAATTGTCAGAATTCAGATACGTTGCGCTGCACCTCGAGACGCCATCTTGACGCAGCGGTGACGCGCGGCGTACAAGATCGGTGCTGCATCTCGCGATTTGCTTTGTTTTTAAGATGCGTCGCGCTGCGCCGCGCGGCGCCGCGCGGCGTCGCGCTACATCAAAGCCGCGTCACGTCGCGTCGCGTCTCGGTGTGAATTGACCCTTAGCTTCATTACTGGTACATCTTTATTCTGTGGTTATCCCATAATTTCTGAATGGCCAAGATTTTTGGCTTTTGAAAGGAAAAAATCCAATCATTTTTTCTAGTCTTTTTATAAATAGTTGCTATACTCATCATGTATTTTTTGTTGAAATTGAAATTATCATCGAGATCAAGAAATTAACTTTATTCTGTATTTATTTTACTCAGGGTCATGAAATTCCGGTTATAGCATTTATATTTGAAAAATGTAAATTAAAGTTATATTTAAATTAAATATATTAAAAAAAAATACCTAATATATTTTAAAAGCTTGTCAAGTACCTGTAAAATGACATTGTTACTGTAAATTAATATTAGTATGTACAGACGACAGCAGGACACTACCCGAATCTGCCAAATTTCACCAATCGAACATTAACCTTCCACTATTGTGATAAGGTTGAAAATCTATTGCAAAAATTTGTCAGATTGTGGTAACTTGATGTGCTGTCGTCTGTACTAGAAATTCTATGTCAAAGGGTGAAGAACATTAATAAGTTCACTATCATCATTCTTTTTAACCGACTTCCCAAAAAGGAGGAGGTTCTCAATTCGACCGTATCTTTTTTTTTTTTTTTTTATGTATGTTCACCGATTACTCGAAGATGGCTGGACCGATATTCAAAATTATTTTTTTGTTTGAAAGGGTGTTCTTCACAGGTGGTCCCATGGTAAGGAGACCAGGATCTGATGATGGGATCCNGGGGAAGCTTTTCCCGTACACGGATAAAATGTAGCTAAAGTTACTTGAGGATAGTTTGGCTTCCTAACAGTGAAATATTTTTTCAAATCAGTTCAGATGTTTCGGAGCGTTTAGAGTACAAACAATTTTTTTTTTCTTTTATTATATGAGTACCTATAGACTACTTACTGTTTCACCCGCGTCCTGAAGGATGTTCTTTCCCTGTTAAAATATAGATTGTTACTCTAGAATAGTCTAGCTTTCCTACAGTGAAAGAATTTTTCAAATCGGTTCAGTAGTTTCGAAGACTAGACTATCTTCTGCCATTACATCCGCCTTCCATTGTTATGAACTCCGCGCACCCAACGGATAAAGTAGCCTGTTTTAAAATAATATAGCCTTTCTCGATAAATGGGCTATTTAAAAATGAAAGAATTTTGAAAATCGGTCCGGCAGTTCCTGTTATTAGCGCGTACAGGAGAAGAGAACAGAAGTCGATCTGCTACATCTCTTATTTTAAACCCGCCAAATGAAGGTTCATTTCTGAAGAAGCATTGTTAATAGTAGACTACACAGCGTAACGAAAAATACCTATCTGCTCTGCGTGTGATCCGCAGTAATAATAATGGCGTCCAAGGCCGATTGTCGGCCACGGCGGCTGTTCTCATATATGGAGATCAGCCAACTGCGCAGGATATATTATAGTTGCGGCACATTAGCTTTGACACAGGTCCACTCCCTATTCCCGCACTCTCATAACCCGATAGGACGGAAAATCCGACACGATCTAAGATTAGGCGCAGGACCGACATTAACTTGCTCTCCGATGTACAGGTTTATTAATCTCTGCTGCTTTGTGAAAGTTTCGAAAACCCACAAAGCGATTTCGGCCCGACTCGGGAATCGAACCCGAGACCTCGTGCACAGCAGTCGGCTATGCGACAACTAGACCAACGAGGCAGTGAATCAACCCGCAGTAGGCATGCATGCGGGACTACAATCACGCGTGATTGTCCCCTTATGTAGTCTTTTAGGAAGAAATAGAGAAAAAACTCATGTATTTTTTTTACACTTTATTAACTAAACATCCTTTACAATAACCAACCAGTTAAAAATCTTTGTTACAAAGCGTTTGAAAGTTAAATAAACAATTCTCCTAAACCTTTAGTACCGATACCTCATTCATATTGAACCTGTGATTATGTTAGGTACAGTTTAAATTCAACAAAAACAGAAAAATATAACTTTATAACAAGAGTGACCACAACAATACACATATTTATGGAAAAAAATAAAGGCCAAGTGCAAATAGGACTCGGGCCGTAGGGTTCCGTACCATTATCTATTAAAAATCACATTTGTTGTATGGGAGCCCCTAACATACGTATTATGTTCTAGTTTTCAATATTTGTTGTTATAGTGGGAACATTAAATTTTTAGTATTTGTTGTTATAGCATCAACGGAAATACATCATTTGTGAAAATTTCACGGTTATTAAGATACAGCCTGGTGAAAGACGGGCGAACGGACAGCGAAATCTTAGTAACGGGGTCCCATTTTACCCTTTTGGGTACGGAACCCCAAAAACGCATTTTCAAAGGCCATGAATTTATACAGGTCCAACATGAATAAGGCATTTCCCAAATAAAAAGCCACATAAATAGTTAACTACTAACCCTTACCAACTAATTATAACTAAGTAAATAATAATTGTGCATGATATATTATTATGTAGGGCGAAGGACATTAGACGCCATTTATCAAAACTTTCATACATTGGACATACTTGGGCATGCATTTTAGGGTCTGATCGTAGCGATATTAGTGCACTTGACACTTGCAGTCTCAGTACAGACAACAGCAGGTCACGGTACCCGAATTATATAATAATTCGGGTAATTCCTTCACGTACTGGTTTGGCCGAGTATGGGAGGAAGTTTCCCCGTGAAATCGTGGGGAAAGAGCTAAGGTGTAGTCGACAGCAAATTGACCTACTTAAATCTGTTAATTATTACCAATTGAAAATTAACCTAGCAGTATTGTGATAAGGTTGAAAATCTATTGAAGAAATTTGACAGATTTTGGTAACTCGATGTGCTGTCGTCTGTACATTAACATATAGACACTCTTCTAAATGAATCTACTAACTTCACACTTGTAAGTTTGTTACGTAAGTGTTACGGAAGCGACTTCCGTAAGTTGTTCTGAGAAATTACTGTAAGCGACTTGCGAAGAGGTTTTACATTTGTAAGTTTACCGTAAGCTACTTATGTGTACAAAACTTACAAGTTTTCTGTATGAAACGAGGCCTGTGCCCAGCAGTGGGACGATAATTACAAAAAAACAAAACCGACTTCACAAAAAAACACTGAAAGGTATAAAAAAATAAAACTTTTCACATGGCTCTAGAAGTCGGTGGCAAAATAAACACAGTCAACAGACCTGCAGACACCGACTTCTAGAGCCATGTGAAAAGTTTTATTTTTTTATCCCTTTCAGTGTTTTTTTGTGAAGTCGGTTTTGTTTTTTTGTAATTATCGTCCCACTGCTGGGCACAGGCCTCGTTTCATACAGAAAACTTGTAAGTTTTGTACACATAAGTAGCTTACGGTAAACTTACAAATGTAAAACCTCTTCGCAAGTCGCTTACAGTAATTTCTCAGAACAACTTACGGAAGTCGCTTCCGTAACACTTACGTAACAAACTTACAAGTGTGAAGTTAGTAGATTCATTTAGAAGAGTGTCTATATGTTAATGTACAGACGACAGCACATCGAGTTACCAAAATCTGTCAAATTTCTTCAATAGATTTTCAACCTTATCACAATACTGCTAGGTTAATTTTCAATTGGTAATAATTAACAGATTTAAGTAGGTCAATTTGCTGTCGACTACACCTTAGCTCTTTCCCCACGATTTCACGGGGAAACTTCCTCCCATACTCGGCCAAACCAGTACGTGAAGGAATTACCCGAATTATTATATAATTCGGGTACCGTGACCTGCTGTTGTCTGTACTGAGACTGCAAGTGTCAAGTGCACTAATATCGCTACGATCAGACCCTAAAATGCATGCCCAAGTATGTCCAATGTATGAAAGTTTTGATAAATGGCGTCTAATGTCCTTCGCCCTACATAATAATATATCATGCACAATTATTATTTACTTAGTTATAATTAGTTGGTAAGGGTTAGTAGTTAACTATTTATGTGGCTTTTTATTTGGGAAATGCCTTATTCATGTTGGACCTGTATAAATTCATGGCCTTTGAAAATGCGTTTTTGGGGTTCCGTACCCAAAAGGGTAAAATGGGACCCCGTTACTAAGATTTCGCTGTCCGTTCGCCCGTCTTTCACCAGGCTGTATCTTAATAACCGTGAAATTTTCACAAATGATGTATTTCCGTTGATGCTATAACAACAAATACTAAAAATTTAATGTTCCCACTATAACAACAAATATTGAAAACTAGAACATAATACGTATGTTAGGGGCTCCCATACAACAAATGTGATTTTTAATAGATAATGGTACGGAACCCTACGGCCCGAGTCCTATTTGCACTTGGCCTTTATTTTTTTCCATAAATATGTGTATTGTTGTGGTCACTCTTGTTATAAAGTTATATTTTTCTGTTTTTGTTGAATTTAAACTGTACCTAACATAATCACAGGTTCAATATGAATGAGGTATCGGTACTAAAGGTTTAGGAGAATTGTTTATTTAACTTTCAAACGCTTTGTAACAAAGATTTTTAACTGGTTGGTTATTGTAAAGGATGTTTAGTTAATAAAGTGTAAAAAAAATACATGAGTTTTTTCTCTATTTCTTCCTAAAAGACTACATAAGGGGACAATCACGCGTGATTGTAGTCCCGCATGCATGCCTACTGCGGGTTGATTCACTGCCTCGTTGGTCTAGTTGTCGCATAGCCGACTGCTGTGCACGAGGTCTCGGGTTCGATTCCCGAGTCGGGCCGAAATCGCTTTGTGGGTTTTCGAAACTTTCACAAAGCAGCAGAGATTAATAAACCTGTACATCGGAGAGCAAGTTAATGTCGGTCCTGCGCCTAATCTTAGATCGTGTCGGATTTTCCGTCCTATCGGGTTATGAGAGTGCGGGAATAGGGAGTGGACCTGTGTCAAAGCTAATGTGCCGCAACTATAATATATCCTGCGCAGTTGGCTGATCTCCATATATGAGAACAGCCGCCGTGGCCGACAATCGGCCTTGGACGCCATTATTATTACTGCGGATCACACGCAGAGCAGATAGGTATTTTTCGTTACGCTGTGTAGTCTACTATTAACAATGCTTCTTCAGAAATGAACCTTCATTTGGCGGGTTTAAAATAAGAGATGTAGCAGATCGACTTCTGTTCTCTTCTCCTGTACGCGCTAATAACAGGAACTGCCGGACCGATTTTCAAAATTCTTTCATTTTTAAATAGCCCATTTATCGAGAAAGGCTATATTATTTTAAAACAGGCTACTTTATCCGTTGGGTGCGCGGAGTTCATAACAATGGAAGGCGGATGTAATGGCAGAAGATAGTCTAGTCTTCGAAACTACTGAACCGATTTGAAAAATTCTTTCACTGTAGGAAAGCTAGACTATTCTAGAGTAACAATCTATATTTTAACAGGGAAAGAACATCCTTCAGGACGCGGGTGAAACAGTAAGTAGTCTATAGGTACTCATATAATAAAAGAAAAAAAAAATTGTTTGTACTCTAAACGCTCCGAAACATCTGAACTGATTTGAAAAAATATTTCACTGTTAGGAAGCCAAACTATCCTCAAGTAACTTTAGCTACATTTTATCCGTGTACGGGAAAAGCTTCCCCCGGGGTCACGAATAGTAGAAACAGCTACTAAATAGTAGGCAATAAAACGAAACACAGGCAGTAACAAAATATATTTCTTTTTATTTAATTTCATTTCTTAGTAAAGACTACGGAAGACACGACGCTGCCCACTTTCCCGCCGAACCTGAACTGTGGCGTCGGTAGCACTCGCTTTAGCTTCATCTTCTCCGAGAAATGTTTTATTAATTCCTCTTCCGTCCAGTTACACGATGTTATTATGAATAGACCTGGATAAGGAAAATTAAATTTAAATATAGATGTTGAAAATTTCATGAAAATGAGTGAGATATTTTCGTGTGGATATATGTATAAGATCGTTGCCTTTGTATGAGTCCTGCGCTTCCGAGCACATTCTTGATGGCGTCCTAGTCGATTGCCGGCCACGGCTGCTGTTCTCATATAAGATCAGTCAGTTGCGCAAGACATATTATAGTGCACAAGCTATAGCTGTGACACAGGTGCACTCCCTATTCCCTCACTCTCATAGCGCGATGGGACGGCACTCCGACACCCCCGGAGAGAGATCACAAGCAGGACCGACATTAACGTGCACGAACTTTCAGTCTCCGGGCTGCTTTGTGAAAGTTTCTAAAGCCCACAACGCGATTTCGGCGACAACTAGACCAACGAGGCAGTCAATTAGCCCCATACAAATGTCAAATTCCTATCTCTAGTAAGCAAATTAACAGATACATTAACGGCTGTTCCCAATATTCTATCTATGTCTGGATTTGCTTACTAGAGACAGGACTTTGACATTACTTGTATGGGGTTAATGTCAGAATTCTATCTCTAGTAAGCAAATCCAGAGATAGATAGGTTATTGGGAACGGCCGTAAGAAAGGCAGTAAGTTGATATTTACCATCAGTATCGAGCATATTATTGACCTGCTCGATGTACTTCTCCCGGCAGGCGCGCGGGTCGTCCGGGTTGAGTCCTATCGCGTCGTACGTGCCCTTGTCGTGGATGATGCCGAACTTGCCCAGCGGAGCCACGCTGTCTTCTGTTATGTCGAACACCTGAGAAGAGAAATCACGTAATATTTTATTAAACCGACACTTGTATTGTATTCCTAACTCTATGGACACAGACTTATTACCGACTAGCTTCTGCCAGCGGCTTCGCCCGCACAATACGTTTTTCCTGTTTCCGTGGGAATTTCGGGAAATCCTTCCTTAGCGGATGCCTACGTCATAACATAATAACATCTACCTGCATGCCAAATTCATCCCGGTCAGTGGGTATCCTTGAGGGCCCTCCAGTGGTGATCTCCAATCTCGCCGCGAGATTCTCGCGATACAGATTATGGTCTAACGGTATTAACAATCAAGATTGTTTATAACCTAAAGGCCATGAAATTACTGATCCAATTCCCTGGGACGTAGACGAGTGTGCTTTGTATCCAACGTGTATACTCGAAGTTGACAGATATAACACACACAATCCCGCGCGGGGTGTGGCCAACAACTTATTTGGGGGCACGGGAGTGCCCCCGCCAAGTCGAGCGCAAAGCAAACACTGCCGTACCATCCTTTACTGGAACCATTTCGACGCATTTTCAGGCCCCTGTTTGAGAACCTCTGGATGATACCAGAAGGCCGAAATTTTCATCATCCAGAAATCCGAAATTTTCATCACATCATACGTAAAAACCAGAATTTCAAGTCTGTAGGTCATTTAATTCCGAAGTTAAGCGAAAGCAAAGTTTCGTATTTACGACACTCACTCACTCATGATCATCAAAATAGAACTAGTACTTCCAATAAAGTCAGAGAGCTGAAATTTGGAACAGAGTTAGGATTTAATGACCACATAAAGGGAAAACTACAAAAACTAGGATAATCGAAGATCTGGAGTACCTGGTGACCCTGATTAGAAAACACAAAAGCCCAACCAAACTATTAGAGGAATCAACATACCGCCTTAGGTAGATATCAATAAGCTCACGTTTCTACAAAAAGAAGTGAAATCCCACCAACAAAACATCCATAAAAAACTAGCCAATTCTCGCTGAAGCTGCTTGTTTATCTCTAAAAAGTAATGAAATCTAGACAAAGTCGTGCTGAGTCTAAGGATTCTTACGGCGATTTCTTTACTATTATAATTAATGCTATATGACTGGCCGTTGACTTGTACTCACTAACGTTTAAAGAATGATCAGTGGCCAGTCATATAGCAATAACTATAATAGTAAAGAAATCGCAGTAAGAATCCTTAGACTCAGC
>NWSH02000511.1:72603-87846 GCA_002382865.2 Heliothis virescens
TCGCCAAGACTCGGGCACGAAGGGTTCCATAGGTACATTATCTGTGAAAAATAAACTTACCTACTTATTACCGTACAACTAGCCAAAATACAAATAAGTATATGAATAAAAAAAAATATAATTTGCGGTTTCTGAAAAAGTGTTATATTTCAGTTCCATGTAAGGGGAGCTCCTTTCTAATCATCTGCCTAGCCTTTTCCCAACTACGTTGGGGTCGGCTTCCAGTCTAATCGGATGTAGCTGAGAACCAGTGTTTTACATGGAGCGACTGNATTAGAAATAATGTGCAACTTAAGTAACTCACACTTGACCATTCCTATTGTACTTTTTTCATAGATAATGGTACGGAACCCTTCGTGCGCGAGTCCAACTCGCACTTGGCCGGTTTTTTTAGTTCGAAATCATCCTATAAGTCTTACCAAGGGGTAAGACTGGTTGACAGACCTTCTGGTTTCTGACTACCCGTAACGACTGTCAAAGATGTTCAAGTGACAGCCGGGACCCACGAGTTTATCGTGCTTTTCGAAACACGGAGGAACTCGTTATGACAAGATGGTCATCCATCCACGGACCTACCGCGCCAAGCGTTGCTTAACCTTATGATCGAACGATCCGCGCGGCTTTGACTTAGCCACGAGCCACGAGCCCCTTTCTAATATTAATATTTTTTATTTTTGTATGAAAATCGTGTTAATGTAAAACATCTACCTACTAAGTTTTGATTGTGTGGTCTTAATAGTTTCGGGATAAAAATGGCTGTGACATACGGACGGACAGACAGATATGACGAATCTCTGTTCCGCCTCTGTTCCGCCTCTGACGTTCTCTGTTTTTGCCATTCGGCTACTAAACCCTAAAAACACAAATTCAAAATATTTAATTGCTTAAAAAATATAATTTTCAAAAAATCCTAAAACCGAATAAATATTTTATGCCTGCAAAAAAAAACACCGGTTTCAGAGCAATTTTCAGCATATATAAAGATGCTATTACTTTTTTTTGTTTATTTCTCATAATAATTATTAATTGTGTTATTTAGTAATATATATTTACAAAGGAATTGAATCGATTATTTTTAAAGGAATCGGGTCAATGGATATCTGGTAATAGTCTATTCGTCTATTCTTGTCTATTCTTCTGTAAATAAAAAAAAACAACTAATGTAAACAAACATGGCGGATTGGTTTAGAATTCGCGGTAATTACGATTGGATTTTGAATGTGTAATTTTAATTTGGGATGCAATATTAAGGTTGTTTGTACGTAAAAAATATTATAAATTTTATTAAGAATTTTAATAGTACCACAAATAAAGGTTTATAGTAAGAAAACAAATATGAGTAAATAATTAGGAAAGTGTATGACTTCATAGCGGACCCCGATCGGGGTTTCAATTGAGCTTACGGTAACCCTTCATGTCAAGACCCCCGATCGGGTCCGAACCGGACTACCACGGTTAACTTCACTGCAAGTATGAGTGTAATTCCTACGCGGATTACGCACCAAAATGAACAACACGCACTAACATCGTGAGTTTGCTGTTGGTTGTCACACTAGCGCAATCACTGCGTTTGACGTACACTCATACACGCTTAAAAGCTCATGTACGTTAGGGCGAGACAAAGGTCGACTATAGATATCGATAACATATATCGATAACTTGTAATCTTACTACTTACTTTACAAGTATTGTGAACTTCTGTAATGCACGTTGTGAATAATGTATTCATGCGAATATAGAAAAAATAAATTAAAGTAAACAAATAAAAACTACGTTACTTACTTAATTTTAAAATCATTTTTTTTATTCATTTTCTACATACATATCTAATAATTTAAAAAAAATACTTCAATATTCTGGCAAAAATAAATAATAATATTAAGCTACAATGTGTACTATTGATAATATCACTTGCAGCATAGTAATTATCGACATTGTTTACAACTCGGCACGTCACTATCGATGTGGCTAGATTTCGTGGAATTGAACCATTGGTTCGGTACTCGAGACTCTCGCAGTGAACGTAATACATTGCACGATCGCTTACGTAGTGCCAATTGGTTCGCATCTATTGCAAGCAATGTATTACTTTTCGTTTGCTTGCGATATTATCGTTATTGTATACAAACTTCATAATGCCAATGTTATAATTACAAATATCACAAGTATTTTAATGTTTTTGGACTAAACGGTGAAAAGAAATCCTGTCTCGTGCTACACTACACACCTGGTTTCTTTTCCGACACGTAATAATTGCGTAAGACGGCATAATTTTTATATTTTTTCGGAGCGTCGTACGCTGTCACAACAAACGCGCGATTGTAGTCAATTTCGGCTGGTGTTGAGTATCTGCTCATAACCGTGGCGCGCGTGCCCCGCCCACAAGGCCCTTCTAACCTCCTTTATATGTTCTGTGCATTAGCCCAATTATTAAAAACATTGTCTAAGAAATTTTTCGTCTCCATTCTGTCAGGAAAAATTTAGTGAAAATTGGTCTACTATGATTCAGAAAAGACTTTAAAATACTTAGTTTGGGAAAATAGAACCTAGTCACTATATCGTCCCTGCGGGGCCCACTAGGGCCAGAGCCTGTCGGGGCTGCGGGTTGTTCGCGCGAGTTACCGCGGCCCTGGCACACAAAGGGATCCCGAAGGAACACGGTGGGTTTTAGTCAGTAAAAGTCTGACACTCCCTCACGCTGTCACCCACAGCGGGAAGGGTCATACTTATGATTTCCCATCGATAAAAAAAAGTCACTATGTCGTCTTAAAACTAAATACTTCAATATTTGCGTTCACCTCAATTCCTAGGACCCTCTGCAGCCTGTAAACTTTTAGTCGGCCGATAGTTTGTTTGGGCTCACAATGCGTGAATACGCATATTATCCTGATTGTTGTATTAAGATCACTGTCATTCATCTTCAATCTGATTTATGAGCCCGAGCTACTATCGGCCGACAAAAAATTTGTAGTGTGCAGGCACTGTATGGAGATGTAATATTTTTTGGAATAATATTTGTACCTGATTTGTTCTTCTTTCAGGCCATCAGCGCCATCGACGGTGTGCCACGTAAGTAGTAGTGTTCTTGAGGTTGTATGACACATGTCAACTCCGAAACGAATCGTTAATCTATACTAATATTATAAAGCTAAAGAGTTTGTTTGTTTGTTTAGTTGTAAGCGCTAATCTCAGGAACTACTGGTCCGATTCGAAAAATTATTTCAGTGTTAGATAGCCATTTATCGGGCTTAGGCTACTTTTTTATTCTGGTGCGCGGAGGAGTTCCCACGGGACGCGAGTGAAACCTCTGGCGGAAGCAAGTTTGAAATAAACTTGACTTTGACTAAGGTTCTCTACAAAATAAATGAAAACTTGTTCTTTTGTTGTTTGTTTAGTGCATAATAATTATAAGTAAGAAAATGAGTCTATTTATAAACCGACTAGCTTTTGCCCGCGACTTCGTTCGCGTGGAATAGTGTCTTCCGGCAAATTTTTGGTTTTAACCACATAGTTCCCGATCTCGCGGGACCACCATTGCGCGATCAACGCCATCTATCTACGGAGTATAGGAACAGCTCGACATTTATAGTACGAAATTGAACAATAGATGGCGCTGTATGTCCGGAATAAATTTATTTTTTATTTTTATTTTTTGAAATAAAAACTATCCTATGTCCTTTCTCAAGTTCCAAACTATGTCTGTACCAAATTTCACACAAATCGGTTCAGTAGTTTAGGCGTGAAGCAAAGACAGACAGACAGAGTTACTTTCGCATTTATAATATTAGTTTGGATTCAGTAGAATGTTTGAGACATGAATTAATTAAAATAAAATACCTATTGTACAGACGGCAGTAGGTCAACGTATACGAACATGTAAAATTTTACCAATCGAACATCATCCTTCCGTTATTGTGATAAGGTTGAAAATCTATTGCAGAAATTTGACAGATTGTGGTAACTTGTCTGTACTCTGTACCTACATTCTGACAAGTAAATGTATCTCTCTTTCACAGCGCGAGGGACGACCCCCAGTCCGTATACATCACGCATTCGAACTAAGAGGGATGTTGACCCCGAAGGCCTGACTAATAATAATGGACTGGCTCCCACGGAGACTGATCCACGTCACGACCAGGCACGCGGTCATGAGGAACAGAATATACCTGGAAGAGTTCAGACCAGTCAAGGTAAGCTAGTTTCACGGAAGAGGAAGAACGAGTGGAAGTGCCTTTATACCTGTACAGCACCGTATCTGCCTCGTTGGTCTAGTGGTCGCATAGCCGACTGCTGTGCACGAGGTCTCGGGTTCGATTCCCGGGACGGGCCGAAATCGCTTTGTGGGTTTAAGAAACTTTCACAAAACAGCCCGGAGTTGGAAGTTGGTGATTGATACACCCGTGCATCGGAGAGCACGTTAATGTCGGTCCTGCGCCTGATCTCTCACCGGTCGTGTCGGATTGCCGTGCCATCGGGTTATGAGAGTGAGGGAATAGAGAGTGCACCTGTGTCGGCGCAAATGCTTGTGCACTATAATATGTCCTGCGCAGCTGGCTGNTTTGGAATAATATTTGTACCTGATTTGTTCTTCTTTCAGGCCATCAGCGCCATCGACGGTGTGCCACGTAAGTAGTAGTGTTCTTGAGGTTGTATGACACATGTCAACTCCGAAACGAATCGTTAATCTATACTAATATTATAAAGCTAAAGAGTTTGTTTGTTTGTTTAGTTGTAAGCGCTAATCTCAGGAACTACTGGTCCGATTCGAAAAATTATTTCAGTGTTAGATAGCCATTTATCGGGCTTAGGCTACTTTTTTATTCTGGTGCGCGGAGGAGTTCCCACGGGACGCGAGTGAAACCTCTGGCGGAAGCAAGTTTGAAATAAACTTGACTTTGACTAAGGTTCTCTACAAAATAAATGAAAACTTGTTCTTTTGTTGTTTGTTTAGTGCATAATAATTATAAGTAAGAAAATGAGTCTATTTATAAACCGACTAGCTTTTGCCCGCGACTTCGTTCGCGTGGAATAGTGTCTTCCGGCAAATTTTTGGTTTTAACCACATAGTTCCCGATCTCGCGGGACCACCATTGCGCGATCAACGCCATCTATCTACGGAGTATAGGAACAGCTCGACATTTATAGTACGAAATTGAACAATAGATGGCGCTGTATGTCCGGAATAAATTTATTTTTTATTTTTATTTTTTGAAATAAAAACTATCCTATGTCCTTTCTCAAGTTTCAAACTATGTCTGTACCAAATTTCACACAAATCGGTTCAGTAGTTTAGGCGTGAAGCAAAGACAGACAGACAGAGTTACTTTCGCATTTATAATATTAGTTTGGATTCAGTAGAATGTTTGAGACATGAATTAATTAAAATAAAATACCTATTGTACAGACGGCAGTAGGTCAACGTATACGAACATGTAAAATTTTACCAATCGAACATCATCCTTCCGTTATTGTGATAAGGTTGAAAATCTATTGCAGAAATTTGACAGATTGTGGTAACTTGTCTGTACTCTGTACCTACATTCTGACAAGTAAATGTATCTCTCTTTCACAGCGCGAGGGACGACCCCCAGTCCGTATACATCACGCATTCGAACTAAGAGGGATGTTGACCCCGAAGGCCTGACTAATAATAATGGACTGGCTCCCACGGAGACTGATCCACGTCACGACCAGGCACGCGGTCATGAGGAACAGAATATACCTGGAAGAGTTCAGACCAGTCAAGGTAAGCTAGTTTCACGGAAGAGGAAGAACGAGTGGAAGTGCCTTTATACCTGTACAGCACCGTATCTGCCTCGTTGGTCTAGTGGTCGCATAGCCGACTGCTGTGCACGAGGTCTCGGGTTCGATTCCCGGGACGGGCCGAAATCGCTTTGTGGGTTTAAGAAACTTTCACAAAACAGCCCGGAGTTGGAAGTTGGTGATTGATACACCCGTGCATCGGAGAGCACGTTAATGTCGGTCCTGCGCCTGATCTCTCTCCGGTGGTGTCGGATTGCCGTGCCATCGGGTTATGAGAGTGAGGGAATAGAGAGTGCACCTGTGTCGGCGCAAATGCTTGTGCACTATAATATGTCCTGCGCAGCTGGCTGATCTCCTTATATGAGAACAGCCACCGTGGCCGACAATCGGCTTGGACGCCATCATCATCATCATCAGCACGAGAACCACTGACAGATTATACTAAGACTTTACGTCTCGTGAATGTCCCGTTAGTTCAAGTGTGCAAAAGAAATGACCGATGATATCTAATCACCTAATCATGCTATTGCAGGTGTCCAGAACGGTGAAAACCAAGAAGAAGCAGACCAGTACAACATCCAGAGAATCCTAGCAAACCCTGGATCACCAATATTGTTGCAGAGAGGACCTGTTGATAAAACACCCCAAAACCCAGCTGAAACCATAACAAATAATCGTAATGGAAATTCCAGGAGTGGTAATGGAAAACATATTGGTCAAACTGAAATTATTAAGGAAAACCGCGGACATTCTGTTTCCAATGAGCATATTAGAAACTTTGACACCGAGTATGTCAAAGGCGTTCTGAATAAAGAAAAAGGTAACGGTCAATACATCAGTGGAATTGGACATCAGAACTACCGGGGAGGTCAATCTGGAATCCAACTACAACATGGACGAAATATTGGAGAGATAATTAATAAAAATAATCACGGAATTGATATTTCAAAACAGGCCGGATATCAAGGATTTGATACTAATGGTTTTACAAATCAAGGTGAATCTCAACTTAAAATGTTGACTGGATTCGAAGGAGCTGAGCTGCGAGGATTATTAAGTGAACGTGAGGCTACACGATATGCAGCTGGAACGCAATACGAAGGCGCTAGTTCTAACAAGAATTTAAATGGAGTCTTAAATCATGGAATAAAGTCAGGTCTTTCAAGCGGAGCTGGTCATCAGGATAATAACTCCGGTAAATATTTGGAAGGAGCTGTCACTCACGACTATGAAGCTAACCAACATGCTGGTTTGAATGGACATTTAAGAGAAGTCTTAAATCAAGGTATAAGACAGTTTGTTGGTGGAAATGGAAACCAAGGCAACTCTGGAAAATATTTAGAAGGCCTTACACATGGTCATGAAGCATCTGTGCATGAATTTGAAGGAGGTTTGGAAGGACGCTTAAGCGGTGCCCTCAACCATGGAATTCAATCTGGTCAAACTGGACGCCAAATTGCAAATTCTGGAAAATATTTGGGTGGAGAATTTGGTCATGTTCACGACGCTACTCATTATGGAGGAGTTGGTCCAAATGAATATTTTGGTCAGATCATCGATCATGGATTCAGAAATGGTCAATTTGCAGATGGTCATGTACACCAAGGTACCAATTCAGATAAACACCTGTTCGGTTCAGTTCCAAATGATGATTTGAGTAGCGTTATTAGTGAAGGACTGGAGGCAGCTCTCTATATAACTGGAGCTGGAAATCAGGGCGTAGATGCAGAAAAATATCCGACTGGACCTCATAGTCATGGGTACCAAGGCACTGTTTCACATGAGCACTTCCATGACATCTTGCATCGTGCACTCGGTGCCGTCAACTATAAAGCTAGTAGCGGCAACGAAGACTTTGGAGTTCCCGTTGAAGGAATTCATAATGGGCAATATGAGGCAGGTCATGGCAGTCAAGATTCAAAATACATCAGTGATCTTTTAACAAAAGCTCAAAACATCTTGAAGTATAGAAGTGGGGCTACTAACGGATTTGGAAACAATGGTGGTCGATATGTAAATGTTGCTGGCAATAACGGTATTAATCACGGCTCTAACAATGGTATTAGATACTATAATGGTGCCACTGGTCAATATGTACCCAACCCTTCACCTGCAGTTATTGCAGATGATAATAACAGTTACAGCATTGGAGCAAGCAGTCCGATATCACCGATAAACCCAGTTTCCAACGCAAATGGCCCAGTACAGCATAATTACTACAGAGATGGAGTATACGGATCAGGACTCGAATTTATCTCTGGTGATATAGTTCACCCTGCTACTAAATTCAGTTCTACTTTTGGAACTATGGATTTTACAGGTCACGCATTGAAAGGAGCAGGTCCGGGAGGTATTGGGGTTAATAAACATAATTCATTCTCATTTAAACATATTGATGGATCTGACAGTTTAGACGACAATAACGATGCTACTAGTAAAGATGCCTCTGGTAATGTACTCGATAAAGATTCAGTCTCTAAGAATAACGATAAAACCGGAGCTGCTCCTGGGGCCAGTGATAGTAATAATAGTGCCTCAGCCATTTCCACTAGTAAACAAACACTTACAGATGGCAAATCTAGTAAAACGCTTACAAATGATGATGAAAATGACTATGATACAACATTGATAATCGAAACCAAAGATGATGGAAGTGATAACGATAAATCAACAACTGGTGATAATCAATCATCAACGACAACAAATGATAGAGATGGAAACGATACTGATAAAACCGATCAAGGTAACATAGATAAAATTAAAAAAGATCATAAAACTTCTAAGAATGATTCAGATGTGTCTGAAGCAACGGATAATAAAAATGACAGTAACAATTTGAAGCAAGGACATGATGATGACTCTTCAGAAACTGCGAAGTTAGTTAAAAATGACGGTTCCTCGTTTGAGGACAATTCAAATGATGACAACCAAAATGATGACTATGACAACAACGGCCCGAATGACAAAGACTCGAATAGTAATAATACTGGATCAGATGGAAACGATGACAACGCTGACTCCACTAAAGACAATGCTCAGACAGTAACCGATAAACCTTCGAAATCTAAAAATATTAGTGTAAATAATGATCAGAACGACAAAAAAACTGATAAACATAGCAACTACGCAGGTAGTAAGGACAACGGATCCACTAAAGATGACGCAGGAAGTGCAAATGATAAAACATCAGATAGTCAAAATGTCAACAATACCGGTAAGAATGGTGAAGATGTAAATAATACTTCTGGGTCTTTCAAAGACAAGAATTCTGATTCAGCAGGAAACGAAGATAACGCTTCAGATAATAGCAAAGGACATGGTTATGGCGGAACAGGTGATAACGGTCCCGTAAATGGTAATAATTACTACGATGGGTTCTCAAATAATGGTGAAACATCAGATTCAGAAGATAGTGCTAAAGACAGCAAAAATGATAAAACTTCCGGATCTATAAATGATAACTCTTCTAACTCTGGAGGTAATAACAAAACCCCTAAAGACACTACTAGTCAAAATGGCAAGGGAAAGGACAAACAAACGAACGACGATGATTCCGACTCAGACAGCAAAGATGTCAATGGACCTTCAAACAATGATGATTCATCAGTTACTGAGAAAACTGTAAACGGTGAGAATAATGACAATGGAGGTAAAAAATCGGCAATCGCTGATAATGATGGCTCCACAGAGAACAATGATAATGGTAGTTTATCAAATAAAAAATCTAATTCTGAAAATAATGACCAGTCTAAGACAGATAGTACAACAAGTATAACCAGCAATAATAAAAGTAATGGTGAAAACGGCGACGAAAATGTTAAAGATTCTGGTAATACATCGAAATCCACGAATGAAAATTCTAACTTTAGCAGCGGAAATGATAATAAGTCTTCAGCTAATGATGATACATCTGTAACTGACAAAAGTACAGACGATAAGGACGACGGTAAAGGTTCTTATAAAACTGATAAAACTTCAAACATCGACGGCTCTAAGACAGAAGACAGTAATGACAAAAAATCTACTACGGATAATGAAGCATTAGACCAAACGTCAGGTTCAGGAGGGAAAAAAGACGGCAATAATGATGGCGATTCAGGATCAACAAACGATAACAACTCTAATTCTGCCAATAATGACAAAAACAATGAAAACGATGCACAAAATGGCGACAAGAAGAACCAAAATGGTAAAGATTCTGGTAACACATCGAATTCTACAAATGAAGATTTTAACTCTGATAGTGGGAATGACAGTGGGTCTTCAGCCAATGATGATACATCTGTAACTGACAAAAGTAAAGACACTAAAAATAATGACAATACAGACAATTCGGATAACATAAAATCGGACAAGGTCAAGGATGATAAAGACGGTAAAGGCTCTGACAAAACTAATAAAATTTCGAACATCGACGGTTCTGACACTGAAGACGGTAATGACAAAAGATCTACAACCAATGACAACGCATTAGACAAAACGTTAGGTTTAGAAGAAAGTTATGACGGCAATAATGATGACAATTCAGGATCAACAAACGATAACAACTCTAATTCTGGCAATAATGACAAATCTAGCAAAGATGATGAAAGTGTCACTGATACCAATGAAAATGATGCACAAAATGATGACAAAAAGAACAAAAACGGTAAAGATTCAGATAAAACATTGAAGTCTACAAATGAAGATTCTAACTCTAGCAGTGAAAAGGACAATGGGTCTTCAACCAACGATGATACATCTGTAACTGACGAAACTTCAGACACTAATGATAATGATAACGTAAACAAAAATGATAAAATAAATCACCACAAAATCAAAAGCGACGATCGTAAAGATTCGAGAAACACTGACGATAATAGTTCTACCAACAACGATAAATCTTCTGCAACACAGAACAATTCAGATACCGTAAACACTGATCAAGATACGGATAATAAGGACGGTAAGAACGATAATAATTCTGACAAAACTTCAAACGGCGACGATTCTGACAAAGAAAGCACTAATGACGAAGGATCTTCAACTGATAACGACTCATTTGTAAGAAATGAAAGCTCAGGTGATTCAAACAATGGCGAAAGTGTTCAAACAGTTACAAATAAAGACAAAAAGAAGGACCACCAAGACTCAAAATATACTGATGATAATACCTCTTCGACAAACGTTGACAAATCAGCTGAAACTGACAAAACTTCAGATGCTGGAAATTCTAATGAAGATAAAAATGGCAATAACAAAGGTGAAGATCACAGTGAAACTGAGAAATCGAGTTCAACAAACGTTGAAAGCTCTGACTCCACTAACAGTAGTGATGATCAATCCAAAAAAGATAATGATGCACCTGTAACCAATGAAACGACTGCAAATGAAAGTAACGAGAACAATGAAAACAGTGAAGATTCTGGAAATAATGATAAAACATCTGGGTCTTCTAAAGATAATTCTGACAGCGATGATCTAATTTCGAAAAAACCGACCAAAACTGAAGATAATGATGACAAAAGTAAAGTGGTGGACAAAGACCAAAATGTCAGTGACGATAGCAAGGATTCCGATAAAAATGTAGAATCTTCGCCAAATGATAACTCTGATGATGCAAGAACTGCTGATGGATATTTAGAAAACGATGCTTTAGACGCAAATCATGGTAAGACTGAGAATGCGAATAGTAAAGATGATAAAAACAGCAATACCAACGACGATTCTAATAAAACCAATGTTTTGAACTCCGAAAAAGATAAAGATTCTTCCTCTGATCAAAGTGGATCCAATAACGATGAACAATCAGGCAATATAAGCTCTAACACAGACAGTAGTAGTGGCAACAAGGATAAGGCTAAAAATGATGACGATAATAACAAATCTACGAACGATGGTAAAGATACAGGAAACAAGAGTACAAATGAAAATGGCAACACAGTGAGCAATGGTGATGGAGACAAACAAATTGATGAATCTAACTCTGAAAATAATGCTGAAAATGGATCTAGTAAGGATGATCAATCAGCAGTTGACGAGGACAAATCTTCAGGTTCTGTAACTACAGACAGTACTGATAGCAACAGTGACAAGGACGACTCTAAGAATGATGACAAAATATCTAACACAGTAGAAAACAAGAATAGCGATGTTTCTAACTCTGATGATGGCAATTTAAACAACCAAAACGAATCAGTCGATAGCAAAAAAGGTAAAAATCATGCCAACAACTGGTCGAAACTTCACCGAGTTTTGAAACACAGGCGCAGATACCAAGGTGGAAATAAAGGCGATAATAGCAACACGGATGACGATTCATCACAATCAAAAACAGATCATACAACATCAGACAAAAATCAAAGTGATGCGGGTGATGAATCTTCATATACAACTAACAATATTTCAGGGTCTAAAGACCAGAGTTCAAATTCTGAAGACACTCAAACTATTACGAACAATCAATCGAACACGAATGATGGAAATACACAAACTAATGACAACGGAAGCGATCAATCTTCAACTGACAGCAATGACACAGAAGATAATAGTACCAATGTATCTGAACTAAATAATGATGACAATGACCAAATAGAATCAAGCAAAAAATCATCAGTTAGTCAAACAGAATCCTCGGAGAAAACTGTCAAACAAACTGACTCCTCAAGCAGTGACGTCGATAAAGATTCATCATCGCAAGTTAACGGCAAAGATTCTGAATCCTCATCAACTGTGAATAATAATGACGACGATAGTTCATCTAACTCCGATGCTTCTGATGGAAATGGCAATGACGATACAGCAGCTGATAGAACTACACGCTCTACCGATTCAATTAACAAGAACAATCAAGATAAAGCCTCTGATTCGAATACTTATTCAAAATCCGTATCAAACAATAAAGCTGGATCAGACAGTGAATCGAACGACTCACAAATTAATTCAAACCAATCTAAAAACACAAGTAAAACCACAGCCAGTTTCGTAACGAATAAAGCTACCGGCAAGAAAAATAAATTAGCCGAAATCCTTATAAGAGTAACACAGAACAAAGCCAAGAAATCAAAATCTAGAAATGTAGACTCTAGCGGCAATTGTAATCAGCATTCTAGAAAATCCGATAAATCTAAAGACGAAACGCAATCCAAGGATTCAAATTCTATCGTTTCTAAACAATCCTCAAGTCACACAAGTTCTTCAAGTAAATCAGGTTCAGAAGAGCAAAGTCAAATAAAAAGAGGCAACAAATCTATCGATGAAAAGCAATCAGAAGGCAGTGACCACGTTGAAGAGAGCGAATCTTCGCAATCAAGTGAGAAAAGGAAAGATGCTGACAGTACTGCAATTGAATCCGGACAACAAAACACTAACGAGGGTAGTGACAGGTCTTCTGATGAATTGAAACAACTCACAGATGATGACGGTAAGTCTAAACAAGAGTCTTCTAGTAGCGAAAATAAGGAGAATCAGGCATCTGAGAGCAAAAGTGTAAATTCGCAAGGTAGTACTCAACAGAGTAGCTCTAATTCAAGTCATTCAAGTTCGAAATCAGAGCAGTCTTCTTCGAGCAACTTTTCAAAATCGGATGATTAGAATTTTGTTCACGTTTAAGTAATGATTTTGTGCAATGATTTTGTCTGTTATGTAATAAAATTTAGTAAAGTTTTATTCTGTGCTGTGTTTTGGATTTTTATTTCGAAATTCATCTTGTTTTCAAGAATAATTTATGTAAAAGATATATTTTGTTAATTACTAGCCATTTCCCGCTATCATAAAACTTTTTCAAAGTAAAATTATTTCTCAGTATCTAAAATAGATGATTTGAATAATAAACTCAATTTAACTGCAACGTTTACTTTGCATCTTTTGAGTACGTGAATTTTTACGTGAAAATTAATAGCAAACCATTAGTAAACAGTTGTTCTAAGAAAACTGATATGTATGTTGTTGGAAGGTTGTTGGTTAACTAGGGCCTTAAGGTGAATGCGTCCACTAGAAACTTCTTACAATTTAAATGTAACTGTAAAAAACTTTTTATTGCGAAATATCATAGTTTCGACAGTTACATTTGAATTGTAAGAAGTTTCGGAGTTAAACAAGGACATCAGAAAATACTTTGTGGGATATTATAACCGCCAATCATAAGATTACGCCTCATATTGAATGTTAACTTAGGTAAAACATGAAAACATGAAAAAACCATTTTATATTTGAATTTCCCGCTTCTAGTGGTCGAATGCACCTTAACAGATTTATGGACGAACGTTAATATTATCTCCCCAAAAGTATCAAATTATCGTTATGTCTGCCATTTACTTTCCGCTTTTATTTTTAGCATATTTTACACGTCATTAACACCTCATTATACGGATAAGTTGCAGTCAATTATTGTCTGTGGTAAAAAATGGCGCGAAAGAGCGGGAACTTTGACATTAGAATCTTGTTTCATTGATAGTTTAAGTTGGTGGCACACTGAAGTGATGAATATAGGGATTATAATTATCATCTTGCTCATCCAAGTAATTTGCTGTTTTCTGCAGTTGCATTCAGGAGAAATACTTCGTGTAATCGAATCAAAAGTTGACTACAGTCGTCTCTTATACCGTATCCAACAAATTCAATTTTAGATGTCAAATACCTTCATTCCTAGAACTTAATCATGCAAAAGGTTGAAAAATACCCTCGTCAAAAACATTACCCTCTTATTCCGCAGTCGGGTAAAAAACAATAAAACATTCCAGTGCATCACATACCTTATCCAAAAAACGCCGCAAAACTGACAGCTGAACTGTCATCCGACACGAGCCATGTCAATGTTACTTTTTTTCTGGTAATTAACAAGGCATGGGCGTGATCACACCCCTGGGTACACACGCGTGCCACCAAAATAGTTGTTTTTGTCGAATTTTATAACTATGGGGCTTGTTTCTAGTAATTGGTTAAAGATTTTTGCTTTAGGTACCAATTATGAATGACTTTGTGTTATTTGTGTCTATCCAATAACAAGATTTGACAAACCGATTTACTTGAACATATGGAGACAAAACCAGTCTGACTTAAATGTCCATCTCGATAGGTACTCATAGTTTCAAGCTATTAATAGACGAAAGTCTAATTGGCAAAACTAATAATTAGTGAGACCGACCCGCTGTAAATGGCTAGTCTTACTAATAACACAGGTCTGCAAAAAAATTTTTTTTTTTTGCTGCATGGGATATTTTTACTGAATTATATATTTTAAAGGTCACAGATTCTAAAAATGACTATCAGAATATCCCATCACGTATAGTTATTTTGCAAAATCAAAACAAAATTTTGAAATAATCTATTACTTATAATAAATTTGTAGAGAGGTCAATTCTGTACATGAAATATATTTCCAAAATAACTATCAGGGGGTGATTAGGGATCGACACTGATGCCAAAAATGCAATCAGTAGAAATTTTGTCTGTGTCTGTCCGTCTGTCTGTCTGTCTGTTTGACTATCTGTCTGTCTGTCT
>NWSH02000511.1:90841-103223 GCA_002382865.2 Heliothis virescens
ATAACCGTTATAGAAACAAAAACTACTTGACGGATTTTAACCAAACTTGGTACAATTATTATTCATACTCCTGACCAGGTTATAGTATACTTTTCATCACGCTACAATCAATGGGAGCAGAGCAGTGAGGGAAAAGATCTTTGATTATGACGACCCGCCGTCGCTGGTATAAGCGACATGATCCGCGAACGAAGTCGCTGGCAGAAGCTAGTACAATAATATAATAAAAATAATAAGAGAAATAATACAACTTCTGTGAGCCATGTCCCAGAAATAATGACAGAAAAATACAATATAATAAGATAGCCAGTAACGTTCGAATGCTTAATGTGTACTGATAGTATTAAATCAACTTAGAGTTGTTGAACTTATTGAAACATGTTCTAATTCAAAAGCAAGTTGTTTACGAGTATATTTATTCTTAGTACTCTAGATAACAAGTCAAAACATCATGCTCAACCTTACCACTAATAAATGTATTTAGCCTTTCGTATTAGTAACGCTAACCATGAACAAAAACTTAAGTATAGCAAAAAAAAAAAATATGACGTGATGGATTTTTTTTTGTATTTTTTTCAGTTTTGCCACGTGAAAATCTATAAGAAAATATATAAAAACCCTATGCAGTTTTTTACATGCAGACCTGTGTAATAGAAAAGTTTTTGTGTATGTGTAAGCGCAAACAGTTTGATTGAATGGATTGTGATGAAACTTAAACTACTTTTTATCCTGTTTTCTCTGAAAGCGGTGAAACCGCTAGGGTGGCTAGTCATCATAATAATTTCAAAATTAAATTATCGCCACATACAATATCAAATGTCAAAATATTGTCAATAAAAATAAATTATCCGGCACCACAGATCATTAGGGCGATTGCAGAATCGTGTACACACACAACAGATAATAATATAATTACAGACGATAAGGTGACGAGTTAGGGAGGGGACGTAACTAGATTATGTTACAATCATAATCGATATTTATTTGTGGTCGGGGTTCTGTTAATTGTATGTTTATTCACGCCTTCTAATGATAAAAGGTTTAGAGGTTAAAGTAATTATTGAGATCGTTCTGATAGATAAAAATTCACTAGTCACTTCATGCAGATTTACTCACGTCCTGAAGAAATTAACCTGCCTAGTCTTTTTCCAACTATGTCGGGGTCGGCTTTCAGTCTTACTGGATGCAGCTGAGTACTAGTGCTACATGGAGCGAATACCTCTTTTACCTCCTGCACTCAATCAGCCTGGCAGCCAGCAGGTATAAAATATCCTGAAACAAATTCAAATTCCTTTATTTTTGCGAATATGGGTACATGAAGATCTTATGATAATTAAGTAAAAAAATGTGCATTTACCATATCCTGCCATAAAAGCCTTCCTCTTTTCGAATAACTAACTTGCCGTCAAGAGCCCATCAGAGTCCATAATTGTGACAACTTTTTTATATTTCCACCTGCACATTATGGAATGCAATAAACTAAATGAAAATTCGTTGGTAAGACTTGTTGTTAGACTCACCAACTTTCAGACTCTGGTCTGCTTTGTGAAAGTTTCTTAAACCCACAAAGCGATTTCGGCCGGATCCGGGAATCGAACCCGAGACCTCGTGCACAGCAGGCGGCGATGCGACAACTAGAACAACGAGGCAGTTATAAAAATATAATAGAAATAAGAAAAATATTACGAAACACACTTACCCTAATCAAGTAATAAAGCAATAAAATAGCTATAATGTAATTTAATGGGGGAAAGGGATGCTGATACGTGATTTCCAATGAAAGAGAGAGACAAAATTTTCTGGCAAGCTCCTCCCTAACAGGGCGGGGCCAAATATTTCTGTTCACTGATTGTACAGTGAAGTTGTTAAAAGCGAAAGGGTATAAGCGACTTCCATTAGGATTCTTTTTTCTTTAACGTCCATAAAAAATCTTTTTCACGAAATACCTACAAGTGCATTTCACGTATTTTAAAATATCTATCTCGTATGAGACAATAAATTCATATAGGTGGATAAAATTTTGCCTTTGTCGTTATAAATATTTTTCTGTCATCATACCATTTTTCATACCTTAATGTGTTAAATAACAATGTTTTTATATAAATAATTGAGAAATTATGCCCATTTCATGTTAAATTTGAGGCGAGATATGAAGAAACGTAATTGTATTTTAAGACTTGGTAATTGTAAGCATATTTCTATCAAATAAATGATATTCTAATCTATTCAATTCAATATTTTATTCATCAAATCAGAATAATATTCCCTGTGTGTTTTTATTACATAAAAATAATGGAATACTACATTATTGTTCCTCGCTTCCAACAAACGACTTAAGCCCTTTTTCTACAAACTCAGCGTTCCCCAATAAATAAGCTCCGCCCACAAGCCCGAACAAAATTCTCGATTTAGAAAAACCGGCCAGTCACTAAAAAGGCGCGAAATAGCATGTCACTCGCCTGTCAAAATGTTTGACAGTCGTTGATGATATTATTTAAATAATAAATATTTAAGTGATACAAAAATAAATACAGTTATTATCGTTGTTTTTGTTTGTTTAGTAAAGTGCTTGTGAATATTTTAATGAATTTATTGAAAGTGATAAATAATTAAGGTTTTAAAAAGTGGTGAAACAAACATAAAAGTTTTTTTTTATTAAATATTAGTGATGTGTGTACACAATAGTTTGTGTATGTTAGTGATAAATTAGTCGATTTATACGGTAAGTTTGATTAAAACATCGATGTAAGAATATATGTCAATGGATTAAAAAAATATTATTATTTTTTAAATCAATGGTATGTACGTACATACTTTTTTCAAAATAGGTATTGGTTGAAAAAATAAATTCTAACTTTTTGCCAAAAAATAAAAAGTGGTTATTTTTTCCTATAAAATGCGGAATTTTCAAGCGAATTTCTTAGAGATTTGTAAAACTTTCGAATGAAACGCATACACGATGAACCCTGCATAACCTGATGATATTATTTACCTATGGGTTAAAAATCCGTAACTTCCTTATTATTATTTATTTATACTCTTTTAAAATTTTAAGATAATTAGTATCAAAAACTTACTCAAAAAATATTACTGAAAAGAAAAAAAAAACTTTTTCATCGCTTTACAAACCACCGCTGCGTTTACTTAATAAATAAGTATGTACTAGACAAATCAAAAGTTTAAGGATTTTCCAAGATCCCAAAATCTAAATAAAAAGCTTTTTTGACTCGGCTCTCATTACGCATTTACGCCTTTGACTGTACACACTATTTTTACCCGACTACCCAAGAGTTACATTTTTCTCACAACTTAAGCAAAATAATAATCAAAAATCATCCAAAAAACAGGTTTCGAGAGCTTGTATTTTGAAAGCCAGCTAATAAAGCTAGCACACACGTGCTGAACATTTGGTTATCAAACGAGTTTAATATAAACAGTTTACATTATAACGAGACAATATGTCGTGAGCACTGACCTTAATCTAACTAATCTATACCAATATTATAAAGCTGAAGAGTTTGTTTGTTTGAACGCGCTAATCTCAGGAACTACTGGTCCGATTTGAAAAAATATTTTAGTGTTAGGCAGCCCATTTATCGAGGAAGGCTATACGCTACTTTTATCCGGGTGCGCCGAGTAGTTCCCACGGGACGCGGGTGAAACCGCTGGCAGAAGCTAGTAACATAATATTGTGTGAACACTTCCGTTTCGTAAGTTATTGACACTGGTTATGCTAAAATCTTCTATCTTCTCTTCAAATAAAAATCAAAGTCCTGACTCATTCACTGACTCATCAACGCAGGGACCAAACCCGTGAACCTATGAAGCTGAAATTTTGCACATAGGTTCATCTCATGACTCTCACGCGAGATAAGAAAGGATTTCCCGAACGGAACGAGAACGGGGAAAAACGGGATTTTAAGCTTAACGCGGGCGAAGCCACTGGCAGAAATTAGTTAAGGATAAGATTAAGGTAACTACACTAGTTTACGCACGCGGGCTCAATCGTGTCCCTGGGAAATTTCTTCTCTCACATTTATTTCTTGCCAATAGTATAAAGCTGAAGAGTTTGTTTGTTTGAACGCGCTAATCTCAGGAACTACTGGTCCAATTTGAGAAATTCGTTAAGTGTTGGATAGCTCATTTATCGGCCTAGCGGCTAGACTGCATCCCGTAGAAATTACTCTGAGCACCCGGATAAAATACAGCTTTTCTCGATAAGTGGGCTATCTAACTCTGTAAGAATTTTACAAATCGGACCAGTTGTTCCTGAGATTAGCGCGTTCAAACAAACAAACAATATCTTCAACTTTTTAATATTAGTATCGATTAGTATAGATATATTACTGCCAAGTACTTATAATCAAATGAAATCCATCCATTAGTTTCGCATTATTTTATAATATTAAATAGGTAGTTGGTGCCCAGGATTTTTTTCAGAAAGTCTGAAAAAGCACCCACAAATTGTTATTCCTGTTTACAAATGAATATTTTTTGCTACTACCAGCTGATTTTACTCCAAAAACGATTATGAACGGTTATCTATGAACTAAGAAAAAAACATGGACGCTTAAGACAAAAAATCGTTCAAAAACATATGCTTGAGAGATGCATAACGGTAGCATTATCTTTAAACTCGAGGACCACTTGAAACTAAATATATGGTGCAATGGTACTTTTAGAGGGCAGACATTGTATGTACAGATGCCAGCACATGAACTTAACTCATCTTCATCATCATCAGCCTTTGTATCGTCCCACTGCTGTGCTGCGGCCTCCTCTCACACAGAGAATGATTGAGCGTTAATCACCACGTGCAAGAGATGCGGGTGATTTCACACTTTATAGTTCAGTTTCCTCGAGATGTTTTCCTTCACGTTTTAATCAGTCATTGGTGTGAATTGGTGTCCAAGATATACTTAGAAAGATATATCAAGTTTTATCATTCAGAAAACTTCCAACCAAAGTTTCTGAGTTTTCTGAGAAAGTACATAAAAAATACTTAGAAAAGTTGCATTGGTATTTGGCTCACCTGGAATCGAACACACACACTCATACTTGAGAGGTTGGGGCCTTACCCACTAGGTCACCGCGACCCTCACTCAATCTGTCAAATTTCTTCAATAGATTTTCAACCTTATCACAATAGCGGAAGGTTAATATTCGAGTGGTAAAATTTGAAAGATTGGGGAAGGTGGACTTGTTGGCGTCTGTCCCACCATAAAGCGAGATTCCACCATTGTGCGACACTATGACACACACAAATGTATCTCCTGGTGTACTCGCTCTAAACAGTAACATATCGACGGTGGAAATCTAAATTGGCGTAAGGGACATTTTGCGAAAATCCGTTTTTAATGTAGTTCGATGCAGTTTTTTTTTCTCTAGGTATCCACTGATATATTCAAAAAAATTCTATCAATTTTATTTATTTACATTTAAAGATTTTAGCAAAACCGCATGAGTGACTTTTTGTGATACTTTTCGCAGGTAAATAAATAAAGACTGTTGATTTTCATAATAATTTAAGACTTTTATTTTGTTGCAACGTACCTAACCTTAAAATACGTTAAATTATATAAAAATATTTTATATTTCCCTAAATTAGCTCTCCTAATGTAAACGTTTTTTGCTTCTCCTGAAAAGTAGGGTTTTTTCCCTTACGTCAATTTAGATTTCCACCGTCGATATTGCGTGCGAACATTTGTAACATGTCCGCGAAACTGCTACCTTTGTGCGCGAACACATGCTAGCTGTGAACTTAATTTTTTGTCCACGAACAATTTGGGCGTAATCTCGCTATTAACATATTGACACGATCATAGATGGTTCGTCTTTGTACAATAATATGATTTGTATAAATATTTAAAGCCTGAAAATGTGTAGGTACATACAGATAACAGCACATCAAGTTACCTACTACAACCTGTCAAATTTCTGCAGTAGATTTTCAACCTTGTCACGATAACGGAAGGTTGTTATTCGATTGGTAAAGTTTGACAGATTCGTTTACGTTGACCTGCTGTCGTCTGAACATTATAACTGCTGAGCCACACGAAACCACCGCATACTAAAGCACCTTGTTCCTTCTGGAGCCTGCTAGAGTGTTCTAGGGCCGCGTTAAAGGATGAATTATGCTAGACCGTGCCGGGCATGAGATACGGACGTGGTTCGGATTCAAGTAGTAGGTTAATGTTTGATTGGTATTTGACAGATTCGGGTACCGTGACCTGCTGTTGTCTGTACATATCTATACTATCTATACTAATATTATAAAGAGGAAAACTTTGTTTGTTTGTTTGGTTGTAATGAATAGGCTCAAAAACTACTGGTCCGATTTTAAAAATTCTTTCACCGTTCGAAAGCTACATTATCCACGAGTGACATAGGCTATATTTTATCCGGTTACGGGCAGTAATTCTCACGGGACGTGAGTGAAACCGCGGGAAAACGGCTAGTGTCTAATAAATACAATGTTTCCAGGAGCGACTCGATGTCCAGTTACGGGAGCATGTCTCCTTCAGACGAAGGTTTCGACAGATATGAACCGCCGTACTACTGCCAGCCCTCGCATCAAGGTAAACCATTTAATTTCTCTTGCGGTTTCACGTTGGTCTAGTAGTCTCATCTACTGCTGTGCACGAGGGCTCGGGTTCGATTCCCGGGTCAAGGCAAACTTTCTTTGAGGTTCTAAAGGAACTTTCAAAAAGTAGCTTTTCTGAAAGTTGTCGGTGTTACACCCCCGTGCCTGGGAGGGCACGTAAAGCCTCGAATGTTACAATTCCACATCAGAAGCTGTCAGACGGATTCGAGAAAACTCTGACACTAGGGTTTGTTAGGTGATTAAACCTGCAGCGAGTGAGATAAGAAAAAAAAGTAGTCTCGTCTACAGCTATGTAAAATTACATTGAGGGTTATAAGAGACTTTCACAAAGCAGCCCGAAATCTGAAAGTTGGTGATTGATACACCCGTGCATCGAAGAGTTAGTAAATGGTGCTGCTTGTGATGTATCTCCGGTGGTGTCGGATTGCCGTCCCATCGCGCTATGAGAGTGAGGGAATAGGGAGTGCACATTAGCCCGCGCAAATGCTTGTGCACTATACATTAAACATGCAGAAAATCAGGATGAACGCGGTTATCATAATTTATGACTCATCCTTCAGGAAAGTTATCAAGCCTGTTGTTCCCAGGTAGCCCAATGGACGGTGGCGTGTACTGGCCGGCTGCCAACGGCGAGGGTCACGAGTTCGACGGCCAGGACGTGTACGATACCACGCATTACATAGGACGAGGTTATGGTGAGCTCTACTGAAATAGTTACATACATAGCCTTAGCAGTTAACGCATACTGCAAAGTTTTAGTTAGCCGATAGTTGAACGGAGTCGTTGGTTTTCATACTAGTGGATTTCTGAGCGACATAGCTCATTTGGTAAGGGCGGTGTGCAAATAATTCACAACCCGGGTGAAAGATGACGTTTGACCAAGAATTTTGGAGTGTTTAGCCGAGCAACAATTTTTTGCCGTTCGAAATGTGTCGCATGTTAGTACACTCGGTTTTGTCACGCGTGACAAAAATCCACCAGTGTAAATGTACTGAAAAATCAGTATGGAGATGAATATAGTTACGATCAGCGCACGTTACGATCCACCGACTAAAAACTTTGACTGGATTCACGATTACCTACCTTCAAAATAAACAGCCAACGGCCCCTTATCGGCCGAAAGTTTAGTCTGAAATGTGCCCCTTGCACACTATCAGAAGTGTCTATTTTGAAGTAGGTTACTATTGTTGCAGGCTACGAAGAAATGCAAATGGTCGGCAACGAGCCCTACGATACGTATCACCATAATATACAGCATAGTTTCCCACCAAATACCACAGGTAAGAAAACTACAATATTAGCTAGTCCTACAGCTGAGCGATTATCAAAACTGTCCCTCATCCGCCTAGCCTTTTCCCAACTATGTTGGGGTCGGCCTCCAGTCTAACCGGATGCAGCTGATTACCAGTTTTACATGGAACGACTGCCTACCTGATCTCTTACAATCGGAGACCTGGGTATTGGGTAACCTAATGGCTTTTGGTAAGGCTGGTTTCAGGGGTCTGGCTTCCCGTAACGACTGCTAAAGATGTTCAAAAGACAGTTGGGACCTCCCAATTTAATGTGCCTTTTGAAACACGCAGGAAGTCGTGATATGGTGGACCACGTCAAGCGTTGCTTAACCTTATGATTGACCGATCCATGCGGCTGTTTTTTAGCCACCAACTACTACAATGTACCATTTTTCCAAGGTCTAGACTGCGACCTCCAATCCCTCCCGCTCCGTTACGACCGGCCAGCGCCCCCCTCTTTCGTGAGGGTCGCGAAACGGAGGACCACAGCCAACAAGAAGGAGAGGCGGAGGACACAGAGTATCAACACAGCGTTCTCAGATCTTAGGGACTGTATACCTAATGTACCTCCAGATACTAAGCTGTCTAAGGTGAGGATACTGGATATTTTTAGACTGTAACTTTTGGGTTGTAGAAAATTATAGAGCTAGATTAGTTTTGGGAGGAAGGTGTTGAGCATGAATGTGGATGGATAAAGGGAAAGAGGCCAAAGAAACGATGGATAGATTGTGTGAAAGATGGCTGGAAAGAGTCTTATTTGTGAGATGAAGGCCGATAGAAGAGTATGGAAGTAGAAGACATGCTGTGTTGACCACAAATAATAAATTAGGATGGGAATGATGATGGATGGTCGATAGAAAGTAAAGACTTTTGTAGAAAATTGTGACACGTCACAAGAGCCTGCAAATGTCCTTATCTCAGAAAATGTTTTAGAAGTTTTTGCAATTTAATACAATACAACACGTGTTTTCCTAAGAATGAGTTTCGTAAAAAGTGTGCCATTTTCAATAGAGACACGAACATTAAAAACCTATAGCTTTGCTTCGCATAGTCGGGCTAAAAAGAAAACATTTTCCAAAACCCACCTTCCACTATAAGTTGTACCGACGGACATACATCCGTCTCACTCTTGCGTGTAACATCGCCAGATGGTGCGAAAGAGATCGCAGAGCATCAATAACGCGTTCTCGAGTCTCAGACAGCATATACCCAATGTTCTTCCTGACACTAAGATGACCAAGGTTAGTACGACTCCTGGGTGACACGACGAGTTCTTGTTGGTACTTTATTAAGCTCACTGCTGGGAATATATCTCTCCTTCACACCTATTTTGACCGAAAACCTATTTTTGCTGGGGAGTTTGTTCCACCATTTCTTCTTCCCAGCCAAAACACATAGGAAGTGGTGAAGGGCGGGCGTTTCTGGGGCTGTCTTTTGTATACTTGACCTTCAAAAAGTGCTGATATTCAGCCTACTTTGAATAATGCTTTTTGATTTTGATTTTAAACTAGACACCAACTAAATAATCGTTTCGTTGTTCAATTAGTGTTACTTGCAAAATTAAATCCCACCAAAAACATTTCATGTAAAATGTTGCCAAGGTGATCACACAAGGTTAGCCCTGTTAAAAAGACATCAGATCTCATGTAGAGCCAAGCTTCTGAATCTACACAGCCTAACTACCGACCCTAAGATCACAAATTCTACATATCAGTAAAAAGGTATGGCTTCGCCGTTTTGCTACCGTCATGGAGGTGATGCGAATATTTAGTTCCTGAAGTAAGTAACGAAACAGCCAAGCCATACATTTTTACTAGCGGATAGTGACATTATATGTATGTACTAGTTTCTGCCAACGGTGGGAACTACTCGGCGCACCCGGATAAAAAGTAGCCTATAGCCTTCCTCGATAAATGGGCTATCTAACACTGAAATAATTTTTTAAATCGGACCAGTAGTTCCTGAGATTTGCGCGTTCAAACAAAGAAACTCTTCAGCTTTATAATATTAGTATAGTTTAAAAGTACCATCAAAAACTTCGAAGTTCACTCAGGGGTCACAAATCCATTTCTCAAATTTTAATCAGCCATTAACGTTTCTTTTCCTGTTAGATCAAGACNTGCGCGTTCAAACAAAGAAACTCTTCAGCTTTATAATATTAGTATAGTTTAAAAGTACCATCAAAAACTTCGAAGTTCACTCAGGGGTCACAAATCCATTTCTCAAATTTTAATCAGCCATTAACGTTTCTTTTCCTGTTAGATCAAGACACTACGGCTGGCCACCTCGTACATCTCCTACCTGCTGAAGGTCTTGGAGACGGATGGAGAGCCCGCGGGGGGGTTCCGAGCTGATCTGCATCACACACCTCCGAGGAGACGGACTGGTGAAGGAAATCAGGTAATTTCTCGCAGATATTGTCTTCTAGGGTCTAAAAGGGGATAGAGATATCGTCGTGCCCAAATTGCTGAAATACGGGCGAAGTTTTAGCGACCGATTGGTGGCGGTATAACCACATAGAGCCAAGTGGGAAATGAAATGCCGGAGCTGATGGCAGCATCTCCAAGGTAAAAATATCCCGCACTGCGTTCACCAACACGCAGATCCACTGCGGTGAGTATGGACTAAACCTTCCAGCTTGGGGGAAGCCTATATCTTATTTATTCTTATCGAGTGAGCTGCAGGTTGGAACTGCCTCGTTGGTCTAGTGGTCGCTTAGCGCGACTGCCGTGCCACGAGTCTTGGGTTCGATTCCCGGGCCAGGCCGAAATCGCTTAGTGGGTTTTAGAAGCTTTCACAAAAAGCAGCCTGGAGTTTGGAAGTTGGCGGTGTTACACCCCCGTGCCTGGGTGACGTAAAGCCGTCGTCCTCGATTGTTACTCAGTAGAAGTCGTAGTTATGATTCCACGTCAAAGGCCGTCAGGTAGATTTGAGAAAACTCTGACTCTAGGGCTTGTCAGGTGATTAAACCTGCAGCGAGTGAGATAAGAAGAAGAAGCTGCAGGTTTAATCTTTCGTCAAGTTTTAGCAAATTCGCCTGTTGGCCTCACGTGAAAATCTATGTACTAACTAGGTGTTTCGATGTACAGTCGCCGACATTAACGCAGTAGCAACTTTCAAACCTTCGCAATTTTGTAGTGTTATACATTGCCTGAACACAACGGATCCACCGGTTACACTAACACCTATTATACGGCTAAAATAAGAACGATGGCAAGTTGCTAGTGCATTAACGACCCCGGACTGTACTGACTGACAACAACTTGTGAAGTCAGTTGTTCATTTGTTTTCTATACTAATATTATAAAGAGGAAAACTTTTGTTTAATTGTTTGTTTGTTTGTTTGGTTGTAATGAATAGGCTCAAAAACTACTGGACCGATTTTAAAAATTCTTTCACCATTCGAAAGCTACATTATCCACGAGTGACATAGGCTATAGTTACAACCAAACAAACAAACAACAAACAAACAAGTTTTCCTCCTTTATCAATATTAGTATACGATAAATAAACAAAGGTCTGTTTGTCTGTTCGTCGATTGGAATCAAAAACGGCTGAACCGATTTGAAAAATTTTTCACCCTGTTGGAAGCTACACTAATCCGCGGGACATAGGTATAATTTAAATTCGCCGGATAACGGCAAGTCGTTCCCACGGGACGCGAGTAAAACCGCGGTAATAGACAGCTTACTGATTATGCGATGCGCGGTCGAGTACGTCGGCGTTTACGCTGCTGCTGAGTGAATTATATTTCGGAATCGCGCGGCCTTTAGCCTCCCGGATTTTGCTATGAGTTTTTCCAACGCTCATAGCCACTGAAAGTCTGGCATTTTTATCAAGCATGCCATTGATTACATGGACGGGTCAGCATCTTGCAGATCTGCAAGGTCATCGTTTAAGGGGATGACATTAGCAGTGCCAAGTGCTGCTGTTTCACGACGCTCGGCAAACTCAGCGATGCCCGTCTCGCGAGGGATGGCACTGAGAAGCAGTCTCCAGGAATCATAACACGCTTTTTAAAGGAACCCGACCCGGACGACCCCGCTGCTGCAATTTCGTGGCGCAAGCGACACTCTGCACAGCTTCCTCCCGTCACGTTGACCACGTAAGATGTGACCAGGCTGCTGAAGGACTTACACTCCTGAAGCAAAGTCAGGTCGAGATGCGCGTCAACTGGGAGGTTCCAACAGCAACCATTAGTGTCTACGGCATGAAGTAGTGTTATTGCGCATGCAATTTGCCCGCAGTAGGTCACCTACCATCGCCGCGAATGTTGAACACGCGTCGCGGGGCCACAAAACGATCCATCTGCAGTTTCGAGTCGGCGGGCTCGAATGCGTACCGCTGCCGAGAATGCACGCGTTGCAACGTGTGCTGGCGGCCGTCACTCTGCTCGCACCGGTAGAGACGACCCCGACATTGTAGGTTCGGCGCCCCAAAACGAGCTACGCTGCAATTGTAGCCGCCGCTAAAACGGGCCTGTTGA
>NWSH02000511.1:103248-119989 GCA_002382865.2 Heliothis virescens
GGAATGTAGAACGATGGACTGGAAGAGGAAGGAGAGCTAGCAGATGTTTTAAAAAGGCGACGGATAAATGTAGCGGCCTGCAAGAGACAAAGTGGAAGGGTGCAAGGGCGCGAGAAATAGTCCGAGAGGATATAAGTTTTTCTACTGTGTAGTGATGCGCCAAAAAGAAATGGATGTGATAATATTAATGATTGATAGCGTTGAAAGATTGTGTTGCGTTTGATGTCAAAAGAGTGAATGGATAGACTGATAGCGATTAAACTGATTGGGGGGTATCACGCTGAATATAGTAATGTAATGCTCCACAGTCAGCGTTGTGAGGACGAGTTAAAGAGAAGTTTTTTGGTGGACTTTGACTGTCTAATGAGAATGTGCAGACAAAGGGAAGAAGTTATGTAGGTGGGTGAATTTAATGACATGGTAGAAGAGAGAGTGATGGATATGACGAGACGTGGCACGGAAGTCGAGGATTTGGGAACCGGAATGCAGATGGGCGAGACATTATTACCAAACTGCCTGTGCCTTCGACCTGGCTGTAGCAAACACGTGCGGTTCAAGAAACGAGACGAACACCTCGTAACATACAAGAGTGGCCACCACGCGACGCAGATAGACTACTTTCTCGTAAAGCGGGTAGTCATTGCTGTGTCAAAGACTGTAAAGTGCGGCCAGGCGAAGCTTTAAGTCACCAGCATAGGCTTGTTGTTATGGAGGTTAAATTTAAGTCTCTCGTCCAATTCAACAAGGAACCGGCCTCCTCCCAAGATAACGATGGCGCATGTTAGAGAAGGAAGGAATGTGCATGGTATGGTTTTAGCGAACAAGGTTGTGGAAAAAAATTAAAGAAATGATGAGATGGAGGAAGAAATCTCACTGTGAATGAATGTGGGGCATTGAATGGCAAGCTATATAAGAGGGTCGCAAAAGACGTATGTGGGGAATCGAAAGGAAAAGGGTCTGATAGACAGGGATACATGTGGTGGAAAGGATGAGGCTACAAGAATTCTGAAAGAAAAGAAAGCGCATTTAAAGATGGCAGAAATGTGGAAATTGGAATTGCAAGTTTGAAGGATGAAAAACAGAGGGTTTACAAAGAATGGAAGAAGAAAGCAAAGAAGCCGGTAGCAGTTGCTAGAAGCTGAGGCGCAGAGAGGTTGTTACAACTCCATGGACAGCCCGAGAGGCCAAAAGGAACCTACGTAATAACGAAAGAGAGAGAAAGACGATCGAGAGATATAACCACATATCAAAATGCATGAAGATGAGTCTGGCAAGGTTTGGTATCAAAGATGATGAAATAAAAGAGAGATGGAAAGGCTTATTTCGAGAAGCTTTATGAATGAAGAGAATGCCTGGAACGAATTGCTTCAAGAGCACAAATAAATTAAGGATTAGTAAGAGAAATTAGTATGGGATGAGGTAGTAAGAGCAGTAATAAAGTATGAAAGATGGAAAGGCCAAATTAGGCCTGATGAATAACCAGCTTGGAAAGTATGGAAGGTACTAAAACGTGACGGATGTATGTGGCTGTACTTTATTCTTCAATAAGTTGCCTACATGAAAGAAGTCATCCCCACAAGAATGGTGCAGCAGTTCACTGTGCCCATCTTCAAAAATAAAGGGGATTGTGCAAGATTGCGGCAACTATAGAGGGATAAAGCTCAGTCACATACTTATGAATAATATGGGAGAAGGTGATAGAGAAACGAGTACGAGAAGAGACGAGATTACCCAAAACCAATTTGGGTTTATGCCAGGCGAGGCTGAACAATGGACGCCATTCTTTGCACTTCGCCAATTGTGCGAAAGTGACAGGCGTGTGCACAGGAACCTGCACATGGTGTCATTTGATCTTGAGAAAGCGATGATAGGGTGCCTCGAGAAGTGCTGTGGTGGGCAAATGAATAGAGAAAGGTTGCTGCAAAGTATGGGAGTTAGTTCGTGCGATGTACAGGCAATCGCTGTACGTATGTTCCGATCGTTTCTGCTGGCAATACTGACCAGTTCAGTGTGGCTTGGGCTTCACCAAGGGTTCGCTTTAAGCCCATACCCTCTTCCTACTGGTTATGGACGCATTACAGCGGAACATACAGGAAGAGGCACCCTTGTGCATGCTTTATTAGCGACGACATTGTCCTGGTTGGTGAAGATGGACCTGAGATCCACAGAGCAGATTGGAAAATTTGGCAACGGAGACTAGGGAATGTTGCTTGAAAATCAGCAGAAACAAGTACCGAATACCATGTTCTGCGATTCGGCCGGCTCTCCCAGTCCTGAGGCCATGACGCTTGATAGCGGCCACTTCTCCATCTGCTCCGACTTTCGGTATCTCGGTTCACTTATTCAGAGGGCGATGGCGAAATTGATCGGACAGTCAAGCACCCGGGGGAAAAGGCGAAAAGAAATTAAAAAAAGGAATTAAAAATCGAATTTTAATGAAAATTTTATTTAAAGGAATAAAAAAAACGGCTTCCGAAAAAAAATAAGAAAAGGGGAGAAAAAAGAAAATAAATTTAAATAAATTTATTTTAAATAAAAAAAAAACCGGGGAAATTAAAAAAAATTAAATTGAATATAAAAAGGAAAATTAAAAAAAAACCGCGAAAATAAAAAAAATTCCGGGACGGAATTAATTCATTAATCAAATTATTAATTAACAAATTAAAAATTAAGGGAAAGGAAAAAAAAAAATTTAAAGCGAAAAGCGAAAAATTCGGTAAAAAAGAAGGGGAATTTTATAAAAAAAAATAAATTAATTGATATTAGAAAATTAAAAAATAACAAAAAATTATAAGAGGCGGGGAATTCATTATTAACGGAATTATTAAAAACGAAAAGGAAAGAAAAAATTATAAATTAAACCGAAAAAGAAATTAACGCAGGATGGATGAAATGGCGGCAGGTTACGGACAATTTGTGACCCGCCTTCCTTTCTTAAACTTAAGGGAAGGTCTACAAGACCATGGTAGACCTGCTTGTCCTTGTATGGATCAGAGGCTGGCCCACAAAAAGGATGAATGAAAGGCAATTGCATGCACATAGATTGAGAATGTTAAGAGGAATGTGGGGTTTACCGCGAATGATCGAGTGAGTGAATGAATTATATATTGAAGAGAAGTTTTGGAAAGTGGCACCGGTAACCGAAAATTATGCGCGAAACCGGCTGGCATTGGTATTGGGCATGATGCGGAGAAGTGAGGATCATGTTGTTGAAGGAAGGTTTTGATATGAATTAGATGGATGAACTGTGCGGAAGGGACGACCAAAGAAACGATGGATGATTGTGTGAAAGTCGATGATGGCTAGGAAGAATGTTACTTGTGAGATGACGAACAATAGAAGAGAATGGAAGAAGAAACATGCTGCGCCGACCCCAAATAGATTGGGATAAGGGCAGGGAGTATATATATAGCGTCTAATACGTTTTATGTATACCAAGAAATTAATATTAAACAACGCACATAAAATGTTTTTGAAATAATATTTTATGGACGTTTCTGTTTATTTTGTCCGGTAACGTTAGATTACGTCTTGTGAATTCCGACTATAGCTAAGATCGAGTGGAATATTTATGACTAGCCGTTTTCCCGCGTTTCACTCGCATCCCATGAATTACTGCCCTTACCGGATAAACTATAGGTAATGAATAGGCTCAAAAACTACTGGACCGATTTTAAAAATTCTTTCACCATTCGAAAGCTACATTATCCACGAGTGACATAGCCTATAGTTTATCCGGGTACGGGCAGTAATTCCCATGGGATGCGAGTGAAACCGCGGGAAAACGGCTAGTCATAAATATTCCACTCGATCTTAGCTTAGTCGGAATTCACAGACGTAATCTAACGTTACCACAAAATAAACAGAAGTCCATAAAATATTATTTCAAAAACATTTTATGTGCGTGTTTAATATAATTTCTTGGTATAATAAAACGTATTAGACGCTATATATATATCTCCCTGCCCTTATCCCAATCTATTTGGGGTCGGCGCAGCATGTTTTCTTCTTCCATTCTCTTCTATTTGCCGTCATCTCACAAGTAACATTCTTCCTAGCCATATCGACTTTCACGCAATCCATCCATCGTTTCTTTGGTCGTCCCCTTCCGCAATATCCATCTACATTCATACTCAAAACCTTCCTCACAACATGATCCTCACTTCTCCGCATCACATGCCCATACCATGCCAGCCGGTTTCCGCATAATTTTTCGGTTACCGGTGCCACTTTCAAACTTCCTCTTATATACTCATTCCTCACTCGATCCATTCGCGTAACACCACACATTCCTCTTAACATTCTCATCTCTGCTGCATGCAATTGTCTTTCATTCATCCCTTTTGTGGGCCAGCACTCTGATCCATACAGGACAGCAGGTCTAACCATGGTCTTATAGACCTTCCCCTTAAGTTTAAGGGGAAGGCGGGGGTCGCAAATTGTTCCCGTAACCTGCCGCCATTTCATCCATCCTACGTTAATTCGGTGCTTGACTGTCCGATCAATTTCGCCATCGCCCTGAATAAGTGAACCGAGATACCGAAAGTCGGAGCAGACTGGAAGTGGCTCGCTATCAAGCGTCATGGCTTCAGGACTGGAGAGACCGCCGAAATCGCAGAACATGTATTCGGTTTTGGTTCTGCTGATTTTCAAGCCAACATTCTCCAGTCTCTGTTGCCAATTTTCCAATCTGCTCTGGATCTCAGGTCCATCTTCACCAACCAGGACAATGTCGTCGGCATAAAGCATGCACCAGGGTGCCTCTTCCTGTATGTCCGCTGTAAGTGCGTCCATAACCAGTAGGAAGAGGTATGGGCTTAAAGCCGACCCTTGGTGCAAGCCCACAGCCACACTGAACTGGTCAGTATTGCCAGCAGACGATCGGACATACGTACAGGATTGCCTGTACATCGCACGAACTAACTCCACATACTTTGCAGGCACACATTTCTCTTTCATGGCCCACCACAGCACTTCCCGAGGCACCCTATCATACGCTTTCTCAAGATCAATGAACACCATGTGCAGGTTCCTGTGCACACGCCTGTACTTTTCGCACAATTGGCGAAGTGCAAAGATGGCGTCCATTGTCCCTCGACCTGGCATAAACCCAAATTGATTTTGGGTAATCTCGCTCTCTTCTCGTACTCGTTTCTCTATCACCTTCTCCCATATTTTCATAGTATGTGACATGAGCTTTATCCCTCTATAGTTGCCGCAATCTTGCACATCCCCTTTATTTTTGAAGATGGGCACCAGTGAACTGCTGCACCATTCTTGTGGGATGACTTCTTCATGTAGCAACTTATTGAAGAATAAAGTCAGCCACATACGTCCGTCACATTTTAGTACCTTCCATACTTCAGCTGGTATATCATCAGGGCCTATGGCCTTTCCATCTTTCATACTTATTACTGCTCTTACTACCTCATCCATACTAATTTCTCTTACCAATCCCTTATTTATTTGTGCCTCTTGAAGCATTCCGTTCCAGTCATTCTCTTCATTCATAAGCTTCTCGAAATAAGCCTTCCATCTCTCTTTTATTTCATCATCTTTATACAAAACCTTGCCAGCCTCATCTTTCATGCATTTGATATGTGTTATATCTCTCGATCGTCTTTCTCTCTCTTTCGTTATTCGGTAGAGTTCCTTTTGGCCTCTCGGGCTGTCCATGGAGTTGTACAACCTCTCCTGCGCCTCAGCTCTAGCAACTGCTACCGCCTTCTTTGCTTTCTTCTTCCATTCTTTGTAAACCCTCTGTTTTTCATCCTTCAAACTTGCATTCCCAATTTCCACATTCTGCCATTCTTTAAATGCCGCTTTCTTTTCTTTCAGAACTTCTTGTACATCATTCTTCCACCACCATGTATCCCTGTCTATCAGACCTTTTCCTTTCGATTCCCCACATACGTCTTTTGCGACTCCTCTTATATAGCTTGCCATCTCAATCCAACATTCATTCACAGATTTCTCCTCCATCTCATTCATTTCTTTAATTTTTTCCACAACCTTGTTCCTAAACATACCAGAACATTCTTCCTTCTCTAACATGCGCCATCTAATCTTTGGAGGAGGCCGGTTCTTGTTGAAATTGGACGAGACATTAAATTTAACCTCCATAACAACAAGCCTATGCTGGGTGACTAAAGCTTCGCCTGGCAGCACTTTACAGTCTTTGACACAGCATAGACTCCTCCGCTTTACGAGAAAGTAGTCTATCTGTGTCGCGTGGTGGCCACTCTTGTATGTTACGAGGTGCTCGTCTCGTTTCTTGAACCACGTGTTTGCTACAGCCAGGTCGAAGGCGCAGGCAGTTTGTAATAATGTCTCGCCATCTGCATTCCGGCTCCCAAATCCTCGACTACCGTGCACTCTCTCATATCCATCACTCTCTCTTCCTACATGTCCATTAAAATCACCACCTACATAAACTTCTTCCCTGTCCTGCACATTCCTCATTACACAGTCAAAGTCCTCCCAAAACTTCTCTTTTACACTCTCCTCACAACCTGACTGTGGAGCATATACACTTACTATATTCAGCGTGATGCCGCCCACAATCAGTTTAATCGCTATCAGTCTATCATTCACTCTTTTGACATCAACCACACAATCTTTCAACCTATCATCTAATATTATACCCACACCATTTCTTTTGCCATCACTACCACAGTAGAAAAACTTATATCCTTCTCCTATTTCTCGCGCCCTTGCACCCTTCCACTTTGTCTCTTGCAGGCACGCTACATTTATCCGTCGCCTTTTTAAAACATCTGCTAGCTCTCTTCCTCTTCCAGTCATCGTTCCTACATTCCAACTCGCACACCTCAGCCTTACTTCTCCCACACTTCGAGCTCGCGTCTTACGTCGCACCCGCCCGCCTAGGTACGACAACCCTTGTCCATTTCCCACAAGAGCCGGGTGCTGCTCCTGCGCGTCGCCTGTGGGGTACGCCCTAACCCTATCGCCCATCATATTCTCATTCACCATTACTGCATTTGGTTTTGGCTTCATTTTTACAGCCGGCCGCCTGCCTGACGCTAACCCTCCTTGGGAATGCTGTTGAGGTGGTTTGCCCGCCACCTTACGGGTAGGCCAAGGTGCTGGTAGTATGCATTAAGCCTTTAGCTCCCTTAGTCGCCTCATACGACACCCATGGGAGAGAAATGGGGAGGTCCTATTCTGGTCCGGGACCGTCACAGACCAAAACGTATTAGACGCTATAATAATAAAAACAGCATCTGTTTCGTTTTCTATATTTCTTTATAGATAGATGTGTTAATATTTTACTTACCTTTGAAATGTCTCGAGACGTGGGGTCCGGATGCTTCAGGTCTATATTATGAGCTATCTAAGCGGCTTGTTTGGGCAAAGAATAAGCATTGCCACCTAACGTAGCAACGGCAATGCTGCCAGCCTCTCTGGCACGCTCCCAATCGACAGTAATAGGGACAATTTTTTCGAAGTCTTTTAGTTTATTACGAAAGATGTCCACTGCTGGACAAAGGCCTCCCCCAAGGTTGGCCACTTTGCTCGATATTCAGTAACCCACATCCACTGCACCCCGACGACACTCAAAATCAAAATCAAAATCAAAATCAATTTGCAATTCTTCGGGTCAGTGGTTGATCAGTGACGTAAAACGGGACCACGGGATGTAAAAGTCACCGTAAGATTGTAAATATCGTTAGATTACAACATATGTCGCGCGATTCCAAACTGTCGAAATATTGTGAAGCGCTCCTTTTAATAGATGGTCCTCCCTGATTGTTCTGGAGAGAAAATGGTCTATTGTAAGGCCGACCAATCAGTGACAGTTTCCAATCTCGCGAGATGGATAGCAATGTAACGGAATGTAAAATCTTACGGTGACATAAATAAAGAGAAATAATTTTCAATAACAAGCTACTAGCTCGATACAATAATAGTTGGCATGGCACAAGTACTCGAGCACATATCGTGACGAGGTGGCTGGCGCCAGCGCTGCACTTGAAGCCACATGTTACTGATAAGCGAGGATTCCCGAGTGAACGCGCTGCACTTCACTACGGACGAGTTTATTTTTAACTACGTTGTAGTTCAGTTTGTTTATTACTGTGTTGTTGATTATGGAAATTAATTGTTTTGGTACACTCAAGATTAAAATTCTTAGGTACACTACCTACTGGAATCTGTAAAATTTTACCAATCGAACATTAAACTTCCACTATTGTGACAAGGTTGAAAATCTATTGAAGAAATTGATAGATTGTGGTAGGTCGATGTGCTGGCGTCTGTACTTCCTTATGTGAACTGACTTGAATGTTTGGTGCTGAGATATTCTAGAGTGTAAAATTTGACTTTTTGTCTTGATGCGCGAAGTGGTTCTCTCTGCGAGTCTAAAGAACTGGTACTCAAAACATCTAGGATCAAACTCGGATCGGGATAATACATTAATGAAAAGGCATACAGTTTCTAGAATATTTTTTAATTACAACACGTAATTCAGGAGATAATTTTCCCAAGGAACATTAAAAATACATCCACAAAATTCCCCTACTTCACAACTGTGTGAAAAAGTTCTGTGTTTCATCAAACTGTACGTTATCGTATACGGAACCACGTCAGACAGACACCAGGTACACTAATAAAGTTATTTAGTCGAGTAATAATGGCCCAGCGCGTGGCTGCGTATGGTGTAAGGCACAAGCTTTGAGAAAGTGGGCTAGTAGTTCCGGAGATTAGCGCGTTCAAATAAACAAAGGAAGAAAAATTTTCAGCTTTGTAATTCTACTAAAATACGCAAATGGATGTATTGTGTGTCATGTTAAAATTACTGGATGGATTTTGATGAAAATTGACAGTATACGGGATGTAGTTCATTCGTATCGTGGGTGACGTGGGTTTACATATATAGCGGTTTCACCCACTTCCCGAATCACTTCCAAATGTTAGATAACCCATTTATCGAGGAAGGCTTCATCCGGGTGCGCCGAGTAGTTCCCACGGGACGCGGGTGAAACCGCTGGCAGAAGCTAGTGTATAATATTGGTAGGAAGTAAATAGGATAGGATATGACGGGTCAATAAAAATCCCGCCTGCAGTCGAGCAAACTCGCGTAAGTTCTCCCGAACCCGCGACCGCCGCCATCTTGCACCATTTCTCTGATAAAATTACATTTCGCCACATGGCCGGCTATTCGCGAGCTATCCGATAATTTACTAAAACGATAAACAGATACGCGGGGTGTTTTTCTCGATTCTTTTGTTTATTCAATTGTTTAAAACACAAATAATGATTTTGTAAGTCTGTTTGATGATTTTGTGTAAAGTTTTTTAATGAAATAAAGTACGTTATTAGTTGACATTATATTCACCACTAGCTTCTGCCAGCGGCTTCGGTCGCGTAAAACTTAAAATCCCGTTCCCGTTGGAATTTCGGGAAATTCTGCTTATACCGCGTGAAAGTCTTAAGATGAACCTCTGTGCAAAATTTCAGTTAGTTAGTCAGTCAGTCAGTTCACGAGTTTTGACCCTGCGTTGATGAGTTAGAGAATGAGTCAAGTCTTTAATTTTTATATGTTTAGATGAATATGACATTTAAGACGGTGGCCTGAGTTAGTTCACCTTATAATTATCGCACTAGACTTCTCCCGCTTCCCACTTACGACCAGCACCCGGATAAAAAGCATGATTCTTGCATTTATCAGAATTGGCGAATAAAATAGGTACACACATTCAAAAACTTTTGCCATCATCATCTTCCTGCCCTAATCCCAATTTATTTGTGGTCGGCGCAACATGTTTTCTTTTTCCATTCTCTTCTATCTGCCGTCATCTCACAAGTAACATTCTTCCTAGCCATATCGACATTCACGCAATACATCCATCGTTTCTTTGGTCGTCCCCTTCCGCAATATCCATCTACATTCATGCTCAAAAACTTTTTCCCTAGAACTATAATAAGGTTTGCGTCAAAGAGAATGATTAAAGACCCAGAAAATATTAACTGGTCGTTTTTGCTTAAAAAATGTCAAGATGCCATTAGGATTTTCTTTTTAAAAATGTTCTTTTAAATTATTTAATGGCTGCATTGAATTTTTTTGACGTGAAGTGGCCAGCTACACGAGTATTTTGAAAGACCGAATATTTATTGGAAAGAGTAATATGATAGACCCGAATACAAAAATATTTTTTGACCCAATGTACAATATGGTACCACCTATGTTCTACGCAAAAGAATGTTTCTTTCTTTCAATAGTAACTAACATCCGTTAAGCAAAACTTTTCGAAAAGATCAGTAATAACAAATTTACAACGAATCAAAGGACAAATTAAATGCATTTTGTTATTTGTCTTGCGTGTCTTTACAAAAACGCCGCTGAAATGACGTAGGTACAGATGACTGCACAAAAGTTACCACAATCTGTCAAATTTCTTCAATAGATTTTCAACCTTATCACAATAGTGGAAGGTTAATGTTCGATTGGTNAACCTATCATCTAATATTATACCCACACCATTTCTTTTGCCATCACTACCACAGTAGAAAAACTTATATCCTTCTCCTATTTCTCGCGCCCTTGCACCCTTCCACTTTGTCTCTTGCAGGCACGCTACATTTATCCGTCGCCTTTTTAAAACATCTGCTAGCTCTCTTCCTCTTCCAGTCATCGTTCCTACATTCCAACTCGCACACCTCAGCCTTACTTCTCCCACACTTCGAGCTCGCGTCTTACGTCGCACCCGCCCGCCTAGGTACGACAACCCTTGTCCATTTCCCACAAGAGCCGGGTGCTGCTCCTGCGCGTCGCCTGTGGGGTACGCCCTAACCCTATCGCCCATCATATTCTCATTCACCATTACTGCATTTGGTTTTGGCTTCATTTTTACAGCCGGCCGCCTGCCTGACGCTAACCCTCCTTGGGAATGCTGTTGAGGTGGTTTGCCCGCCACCTTACGGGTAGGCCAAGGTGCTGGTAGTATGCATTAAGCCTTTAGCTCCCTTAGTCGCCTCATACGACACCCATGGGAGAGAAATGGGGAGGTCCTATTCTGGTCCGGGACCGTCACAGACCAAAACGTATTAGACGCTATAATAATAAAAACAGCATCTGTTTCGTTTTCTATATTTCTTTATAGATAGATGTGTTAATATTTTACTTACCTTTGAAATGTCTCGAGACGTGGGGTCCGGATGCTTCAGGTCTATATTATGAGCTATCTAAGCGGCTTGTTTGGGCAAAGAATAAGCATTGCCACCTAACGTAGCAACGGCAATGCTGCCAGCCTCTCTGGCACGCTCCCAATCGACAGTAATAGGGACAATTTTTTCGAAGTCTTTTAGTTTATTACGAAAGATGTCCACTGCTGGACAAAGGCCTCCCCCAAGGTTGGCCACTTTGCTCGATATTCAGTAACCCACATCCACTGCACCCCGACGACACTCAAAATCAAAATCAAAATCAAAATCAATTTGCAATTCTTCGGGTCAGTGGTTGATCAGTGACGTAAAACGGGACCACGGGATGTAAAAGTCACCGTAAGATTGTAAATATCGTTAGATTACAACATATGTCGCGCGATTCCAAACTGTCGAAATATTGTGAAGCGCTCCTTTTAATAGATGGTCCTCCCTGATTGTTCTGGAGAGAAAATGGTCTATTGTAAGGCCGACCAATCAGTGACAGTTTCCAATCTCGCGAGATGGATAGCAATGTAACGGAATGTAAAATCTTACGGTGACATAAATAAAGAGAAATAATTTTCAATAACAAGCTACTAGCTCGATACAATAATAGTTGGCATGGCACAAGTACTCGAGCACATATCGTGACGAGGTGGCTGGCGCCAGCGCTGCACTTGAAGCCACATGTTACTGATAAGCGAGGATTCCCGAGTGAACGCGCTGCACTTCACTACGGACGAGTTTATTTTTAACTACGTTGTAGTTCAGTTTGTTTATTACTGTGTTGTTGATTATGGAAATTAATTGTTTTGGTACACTCAAGATTAAAATTCTTAGGTACACTACCTACTGGAATCTGTAAAATTTTACCAATCGAACATTAAACTTCCACTATTGTGACAAGGTTGAAAATCTATTGAAGAAATTGATAGATTGTGGTAGGTCGATGTGCTGGCGTCTGTACTTCCTTATGTGAACTGACTTGAATGTTTGGTGCTGAGATATTCTAGAGTGTAAAATTTGACTTTTTGTCTTGATGCGCGAAGTGGTTCTCTCTGCGAGTCTAAAGAACTGGTACTCAAAACATCTAGGATCAAACTCGGATCGGGATAATACATTAATGAAAAGGCATACAGTTTCTAGAATATTTTTTAATTACAACACGTAATTCAGGAGATAATTTTCCCAAGGAACATTAAAAATACATCCACAAAATTCCCCTACTTCACAACTGTGTGAAAAAGTTCTGTGTTTCATCAAACTGTACGTTATCGTATACGGAACCACGTCAGACAGACACCAGGTACACTAATAAAGTTATTTAGTCGAGTAATAATGGCCCAGCGCGTGGCTGCGTATGGTGTAAGGCACAAGCTTTGAGAAAGTGGGCTAGTAGTTCCGGAGATTAGCGCGTTCAAATAAACAAAGGAAGAAAAATTTTCAGCTTTGTAATTCTACTAAAATACGCAAATGGATGTATTGTGTGTCATGTTAAAATTACTGGATGGATTTTGATGAAAATTGACAGTATACGGGATGTAGTTCATTCGTATCGTGGGTGACGTGGGTTTACATATATAGCGGTTTCACCCACTTCCCGAATCACTTCCAAATGTTAGATAACCCATTTATCGAGGAAGGCTTCATCCGGGTGCGCCGAGTAGTTCCCACGGGACGCGGGTGAAACCGCTGGCAGAAGCTAGTGTATAATATTGGTAGGAAGTAAATAGGATAGGATATGACGGGTCAATAAAAATCCCGCCTGCAGTCGAGCAAACTCGCGTAAGTTCTCCCGAACCCGCGACCGCCGCCATCTTGCACCATTTCTCTGATAAAATTACATTTCGCCACATGGCCGGCTATTCGCGAGCTATCCGATAATTTACTAAAACGATAAACAGATACGCGGGGTGTTTTTCTCGATTCTTTTGTTTATTCAATTGTTTAAAACACAAATAATGATTTTGTAAGTCTGTTTGATGATTTTGTGTAAAGTTTTTTAATGAAATAAAGTACGTTATTAGTTGACATTATATTCACCACTAGCTTCTGCCAGCGGCTTCGGTCGCGTAAAACTTAAAATCCCGTTCCCGTTGGAATTTCGGGAAATTCTGCTTATACCGCGTGAAAGTCTTAAGATGAACCTCTGTGCAAAATTTCAGTTAGTTAGTCAGTCAGTCAGTTCACGAGTTTTGACCCTGCGTTGATGAGTTAGAGAATGAGTCAAGTCTTTAATTTTTATATGTTTAGATGAATATGACATTTAAGACGGTGGCCTGAGTTAGTTCACCTTATAATTATCGCACTAGACTTCTCCCGCTTCCCACTTACGACCAGCACCCGGATAAAAAGCATGATTCTTGCATTTATCAGAATTGGCGAATAAAATAGGTACACACATTCAAAAACTTTTGCCATCATCATCTTCCTGCCCTAATCCCAATTTATTTGTGGTCGGCGCAACATGTTTTCTTTTTCCATTCTCTTCTATCTGCCGTCATCTCACAAGTAACATTCTTCCTAGCCATATCGACATTCACGCAATACATCCATCGTTTCTTTGGTCGTCCCCTTCCGCAATATCCATCTACATTCATGCTCAAAAACTTTTTCCCTAGAACTATAATAAGGTTTGCGTCAAAGAGAATGATTAAAGACCCAGAAAATATTAACTGGTCGTTTTTGCTTAAAAAATGTCAAGATGCCATTAGGATTTTCTTTTTAAAAATGTTCTTTTAAATTATTTAATGGCTGCATTGAATTTTTTTGACGTGAAGTGGCCAGCTACACGAGTATTTTGAAAGACCGAATATTTATTGGAAAGAGTAATATGATAGACCCGAATACAAAAATATTTTTTGACCCAATGTACAATATGGTACCACCTATGTTCTACGCAAAAGAATGTTTCTTTCTTTCAATAGTAACTAACATCCGTTAAGCAAAACTTTTCGAAAAGATCAGTAATAACAAATTTACAACGAATCAAAGGACAAATTAAATGCATTTTGTTATTTGTCTTGCGTGTCTTTACAAAAACGCCGCTGAAATGACGTAGGTACAGATGACTGCACAAAAGTTACCACAATCTGTCAAATTTCTTCAATAGATTTTCAACCTTATCACAATAGTGGAAGGTTAATGTTTGATTGATCAAACATGACAGATTCGGTTAGGTTGACCTGTTAGCGCTTGTACCTATTTTAAAATCTAGGTCGCACCAGTCAACTTGTCTGAAGTAATTTATAAAAAGTGTAACATGTAAAATAATCTACATATGAGGGAGTATCCGGCTTTAACGTAAACAAGGGAAGTTGTTAAACGTAATGTAAATATCGTGTAAACAGACTCGCGTGTGCTGTAAACATATTCACAGGTGCAGTTTATTATATTTTACAGACTTCAGGAAATGTCCTTAGAGGCAGTTTCAGAGGTACCAGATAAAGTTCTAGATAGTTAGGTATCTGACAGATAACGCAATAAGAAAGTAGTCAAAAGTAAAACATTTCTAGATTATTGTATGTGCTACATTTTTGCAAATTACTGCAGAAAATTAATTTACGGTCTACGGTAAGTTACCTATAGCTATGTTTTTAAATTTGACTAATTATCTACGGCATTATCTGTCAGATCTAGAAGTTTATCTGGAACCTGTGAAATTGACCGCTAGACTACATTTAGACAAAGTATTAACTTATACTAATACCTACATATTATACTGTATTATAAAGCTGAAGGGTTTGTTTGTTTGTTTGAACGCACTAATCTCTAGAACTGCTGGTCCGATTTGAAAAATTCTTTCAGTATTAGATAGCCCATTTATCGAGGAAGGCTATAGGCTACTTTTTATACGGCTGCGCCGAGTAGTTCCCACGGGGCGCGGGTGAAACCGCTGGCATAACATTTATATGGCATTTATATCTCTAGTAACCAATCGAAAGATAGATAGTTTATTGAATTCCGCAATAAGTCATGTCATATCGAGTTACTTCGGATTTCGGGAGATTAAATTGATGCATTCACCTTAATTAAAATTTTCTGTAAATTGCACCAAAAATAACATCTCAATCTCAAGAACACAGATTTTGAACAAAAAATATGATCTGCCGGCTCCCGGGCGTCGTAAAACTTTACGTTTTTTGTCTAATTTTTTTATGAAGTTCGTAAACTTTCGTGTAATTGAGAACACGTGCCGTTGTAACATACAGTTTGTATAACAAATGTGTAGTTTACCTTATTCCGAGAATATAGAAAAAGTATGTTAACAGTAGCATTTTGTTTTCGAGTTTTTGTTTCGTTCCGGTAAAAGAATTTGTGTAATCTTGTTAAAGGACATGATAAATTATCATATTAAAAGCCCCAGCGTACTGTAGATTGGCTGTGGCATTCAATAAACTATCTATCTCTCGATTTGGTTACTAGAGATAGGAATTTGACATGACTTGTATGGAGCTGATGTTGAAATTCACTGGTTTGTGGAGATCAGACAGGCAGTCGCTCCATGTGGCACACTGGTACTCAGCTGCATCCGGTTAGACTGGAGGCCGACCCCAACATCGTTGAGAAAATTCTAGGCAGGTGATTTTATTAGCGGCAGTATTTTGTTAAGAAATCGCGACAGACGAACTTATCTCATTAAGTAACGATTGCTAAAGTCATTAAATAAGTTTTATTAACAAAACGTTTCTCTGTTGTTACAGCAAGCATCGTCAGCGGAGAAGAGAGGCAAGGGTCGCACGGGGTGGCCGCAGCACGTGTGGGCGCTGGAGCTTAAGAGCGAACAGAACTTACAGACTTAATGCTCATAAACTTAGAACTGATATGTACTAGTTGTTCCCCACGGTTCCACCCGTATGGAGTGGGGGAATACTTCTCGTACGTGGATAAAAAGAAGCCTATTATCACAGTTTAAATATAGAACAGTTGTGAAGCTACATACTAACGTTCGTAACGTCACACTCACACACGCACGCGCATTGACGCGACAGCACCGCGACAGTCAGTACTGACAGCACTGGTAAAGGTACATAAATGCTCGTCAATGCGCGTGCGTGTGTGAGTGTGACGGTTAAAAATGTTAGTAGGTAGCTTCCCAACTGTTCTATGTTTAAACTGTGCTATTATGTTATCACTATCACACTAAGCGTTCCCGCACATTGCAGACTAAATAGTCGACCGACAGTCGGCCCGATGGTAGACAATTTTTTTTTAGNAAATGTTAGTAGGTAGCTTCCCAACTGTTCTATGTTTAAACTGTGCTATTATGTTATCACTATCACACTAAGCGTTCCCGCACATTGCAGACTAAATAGTCGACCGACAGTCGGCCCGATGGTAGACAATTTTTTTTTAGAAAATCGCCAATCCAATCGTAGTTTTTAGTCCGTCTTATACCGACAAAATACCTCATCAATGTAATGTGGATGCTATCATTAATTTTCATACTGATTTATGAGCCCGAACCAACTATCGGCCGACTAAAAGTCTGTAGTGTGCGGGAGCTCTAATACACATTAAGCGTCAATTCACACCGAGACGCGACGCTGCACGCAGATTTTACATAGAGCGACTC
>NWSH02000511.1:172588-209129 GCA_002382865.2 Heliothis virescens
ACTAGCTTTTGCCCGCGACTTCGTTCGCGTGGAATAGTGACTTCCGGCAATTTTTTGGTTTTAATCGCGATCAACGCCATCTATCTTCGGAGTATAGAAACAGCTCGACATTTATAGTACGGGATTGAACAATAGATGGCGCTGTATGTCCGGAATAAATTTATTTTTTATTTTTTTAAATAAAAACTATCCTATGTCCTTTCTTAAGTTCCAAACTATGTCTGTACCAAATTTCACACAAATCGGTTCAGTAGTTTAGGCGTGAAGAAAAGACAGACAGACAGACAGAGTTACTTTCGCATTTATAATCTATCTATCTGTTCCCGGCAGTTTCAACCGCTTCCTTCCCGCACCAGGATAAACTAGTCAATCATTCATGCTCAGTAATTTTGGCATGAAAGACTGACTGCCTGACAAACAGACATACAAACAGACTGACACATTCCCATTAAGAATCCTTTGCCTACCTCATATAACATCGGTTCAAAATAAACATATAACTAACCTGGACATGAACGAGTCATCACTATCGGCCATCGCGAAGTTCTTGCCGGCGTACTTGTGTTTACCTGCGGGGGCGGACCAGTCGGTGCCGCCTAGTAACAGTTAGTTAGCTTATACAGATCATGTCAATAAACTGGGTAGACGACAGGGTAAAAAATAAGCAAATCCATTTAGTACGTAATTTAGATTATCGCAAAATATTGGACACGTATTTTTTGTTTGTACAAAACTATGAATAACAGCAAAGTTAATGGGTATTAAAGTTCAGGAGTGGGGTCCTGCACTCACTCCTATGCAAAAATCGTACATAGGCGTCACGCGCAATTTCAACGGTCTATAGCTTCGTAATTATTTGTTTAGATGAAAAACAAAAAAATATGTATGCAATATTTTTTTCTAATCTAAAAGACGGACTAATTCGATATTTTTCGTCTAGCCTATTGACGAATGCATGCAACACGCAAAATCTTTAAAAGTAAAAAAAAAAACATTTTCTAAAAACACAAAAAGCCGATGCCTACAAATCGTTGGCGAAATAAACATAGCTAAATCCACTAGACGCTGAACTTCTAGATCATTTTCTTTTTGTGTTTTCGTAAGGCGGTTTTTCGTAAAATTTTTAGCATGTTGCATGCATTCGTCAATTGACGATTATAGAAAATTGCATGTCTCGGATATGCCGCCATGTTGAATTTAAAATGACTTCACATATACATGTAGAAAAAACTTTGTAACTTTATCAGGGCTAATAATGTTGTACTCAGACACCCCCCTCATATCTTGTACTAGCTTCTGCCAGCGGTTTCACCCGCTCTCCCGTAGGAACTACTGCGCGCACCCGGATAAAAAGTAGCCTATAGCCTTCCTCGATAAATGGGCTATCTAACACTGAAAGAATTTTTCAAATCGGACCAGTAGTTCCTGAGATTAGCGCGTTCAAACAAACAAACAAATTATTCAGCTTTATAATATTAGTTTAGTACAGGTAACTTACCAGAAGCCGAAGTACAGAAGGTAAGGTTGGAAGGCAGCGGCTCCATGAGGTCGTCGAACTCGCTCGACTCCGGTATCGACGACGCCATGTCGTTACTCCACGTGCCGATCTCAAACTGGAATGTATGAATAACTTGCTGTTTTTATAGGTTTTGCCCGCTTCTTGGGGAAAATCCTTAACGCATATGGATAAAAGTGGCCTATGTCCTTTCTAAGACTCCAGGCTATCTGTTTACCAAACGTTACTTGAACCGCTTCAGCTGTTTTAACGTAAAAATGCGCTAGAAAGACATAGAAAGATGATAAGGTTGAGTAACGCTTGGGAATAGGACCATCTTGTCATGACAAGTTCCTCCCTCCGTGTTTTAGACGGCACGATAAATTTAAGGATCCCGGCTGTCATTTGAAAATCTTTGGCAGTCGTTACGGGTAGTCAGAATCCAGAAAGACTGACAACCAGTTTTACCAAGGGGTATCGGGTTGCCCGAGTAACTGGGTTGAGAAGGTCAGACAGGCAGTCGCTCCATGTGGCACACTGGTACTCAGCTGCATCCAGTTAGACTGGAAGCCGACCCCAACATAGTTCAGAAAAGGCTAAGCAGATGTCGATATAACTCACCGCCTCAGCCGCAGCGTCCTCCTTTTCCTGTAGGATATCGTTGATAGTCTTCTCTCTAACTTCTCCATCATTGTCCTCCAGTTCTGTGCTCTTCTGTTCTCCTTCTATCTGTTTATTTTCTATTTCTTCTTCTTCTCTGTAATATAAGCGGTAGCAGATTTCTTAATATTTTACTTTATCTTATCACTAGATCTTGTCAGCGGCTTCGCCCGCTTCCCGAGGAAACTATTTTTCTTACCCGGATAAAAAATAACCCATGTTGTTCCTCAGGGTCTATTCTATCCCTGTACCAAATTACATCAAAATCGGCTCACTGGTTTAGGCGTAAAAGCGTAACAGACAGACAGAGTTACTTTCGCATTTATAATATTAAGTAGGGAAGTAAGGATAGTAGGGAAGTAGGCATTCACCCTAACAACATATCTCAAAGAACCACTTGTTATGTTAGTAAACAAAGCATACTTACTTCTTAGATTCTTCCTCTTCCTTCTTCTTGTCATTCTTCTCTGAATCAGCACTCAACACCTGTTGGAAACAAACATTTAGTACATGAATAATTGAACATTGAATTGAAATTATAAATTAAAGAAGATATTGTGATAAACTGCAGCTGATCAGTCAGTCAGTAAATCAGTCAGTCAGTCAGTCAGTCAGACAGTCAGTCAGACAGTCAGTCAGACAGTCAGTCAGTCAGACAGTCAGTCAGACAGTCAGTCAGACAGTCAGTCAGTCAGACAGTCAGTCAGTCAGTCAGTCAGACAGTCAGTCAAACAGTCAGACAGTCAGTCAGACAGTCAGTCAGTCAGAAAGTCAGTCAGTCAGTCGGTCGGTCAGTCAGTCAGTCAGTCAGTATCTTACCTCGGCGAGGCTCCAGCCGAAGTCGAGCGCGGGCCACTGGAAGCCCGGCATGGTGTGCTCGTTGATCTTGGGGATGCCGAGCCCCACGTCTATGGCCACCGCGCGACGGATCTCGTCTGCTATGAGGAGGGCGTTTATTCTGTGGATTAAAGAGGAAATAAGCTTTTAAAATACTTATACCGACTTCCATACTACTGATGATAATGATGATAGCGTCTTAGCCGATTATCGGCTACGGCAGCTGTTCTCATATAAGATCAGCCAGCTGTTATGGACATATTATAGTAGCGGCACATGTCGCTGTGATACAGCGCACTCCCTATTCCCTCACTCTCACAGCGCTCGGGCGGCACTCCCACACCACCGGGGGATACAGCACAAGCAGGACACACTGCTACGTGCGACACGATGTGCGGGTGTAGCAATCACCAACTTCCAACTCCGGGCTGCTTTTCTAAAACCCAGCGATTTCGGCCCGACCCGGGAATCTAGCGAGACCTCGTGCACAGCAGTCGGCTATGCGACAACTAGACCAAAGAGGCAATGTATATCTATACTAATATTATAATCTGTAGTCGGGCTTCTCTCGAGTTTAAATAAAAGACGGTTATGTTGTAAAGTAGACTATAATATGCGCACACAAGAACAGTATATAAACACAGTGCAGCATAAACAAGAGTGATAACTAAAGACAGAACTTATAACTAGTGACAAAGTTAGTGTACTAGCGACACGCGGGCGGCGCTCGAGTTCGTACAAACGAAGCGCGTGCGTCTCTCACCGCGGTGGGATGCTCACTCAGGCGCGCGCGGCGGCAGCCGCGCGGCTCGATACTTATTTGCTATTGGTCGCGGCCGAATAGAGCCGGCGCGCGTCTTATGCTAGAGGTGCGCGGAGAGGCAGTCGAATATAGCCGTGCTACAAATCTATACTTAATATTATAAAGCTGAAAAGTGAGTTTGTTTGTTTGAACGCGCTAATCTCAGGAACTACTGGTCCGATTTGAAAAATTCTTTCAGTGTTAGATAGCCCATTTATCGAGGAAGGCTATAGGCTACTTTTTATCTCAGTGCTCGCAGTAGTTCCCACGGGACGCGGATGAATGAATAATAATAGTACTAAGTTTCGTTAAAATGGAGTATTTTTTGTTTCTATAACGGTTATACGAACAGACAGACAGACAAAAATTCTACTGATTGCATTTTTGGCATCAGTATCGATCTCTAATTACCCTGAGATAGTGATTTTGGAAATATATTTCATGTACTGAATTGACCTCTCTACAGATTTATNCGGGGATGAGGATCTGCTTCTGGTCGAGGCGGTCGCGCTTGGCGCTCCGACATTACCTGTACAGCACACAGGGCAGCGCGACGGTGGCGAACCACAGCGGTGCGGCGAAGGGATGCACGCGGCACAGCTCGGGGATGAGGATCTGCTTCTGGTCGAGGCGGTCGCGCTTGGCGCTCCGACATTACCTGTACAGCACACAGGGCAGCGCGACGGTGGCGAACCACAGCGGTGCGGCGAAGGGATGCACGCGGCACAGCTCGGGGATGAGGATCTGCTTCTGGTCGAGGCGGTCGCGCTTGGCGCTCCGACATTACCTGTACAGCACACAGGGCAGCGCGACGGTGGCGAACCACAGCGGTGCGGCGAAGGGATGCACGCGGCACAGCTCGGGGATGAGGATCTGCTTCTGGTCGAGGCGGTCGCGCTTGGCGCTCCGACATTACCTGTACAGCACACAGGGCAGCGCGACGGTGGCGAACCACAGCGGTGCGGCGAAGGGATGCACGCGGCACAGCTCGGGGATGAGGATCTGCTTCTGGTCGAGGCGGTCGCGCTTGGCGCTCCGACATTACCTGTACAGCACACAGGGCAGCGCGACGGTGGCGAACCACAGCGGTGCGGCGAAGGGATGCACGCGGCACAGCTCGGGGATGAGGATCTGCTTCTGGTCGAGGCGGTCGCGCTTGGCGCTCCGACATTACCTGTACAGCACACAGGGCAGCGCGACGGTGGCGAACCACAGCGGTGCGGCGAAGGGATGCACGCGGCACAGCTCGGGGATGAGGATCTGCTTCTGGTCGAGGCGGTCGCGCTTGGCGCTCCGACATTACCTGTACAGCACACAGGGCAGCGCGACGGTGGCGAACCACAGCGGTGCGGCGAAGGGATGCACGCGGCACAGCTCGGGGATGAGGATCTGCTTCTGGTCGAGGCGGTCGCGCTTGGCGCTCCGACATTACCTGTACAGCACACAGGGCAGCGCGACGGTGGCGAACCACAGCGGTGCGGCGAAGGGATGCACGCGGCACAGCTCGGGGATGAGGATCTGCTTCTGGTCGAGGCGGTCGCGCTTGGCGCTCCGACATTACCTGTACAGCACACAGGGCAGCGCGACGGTGGCGAACCACAGCGGTGCGGCGAAGGGATGCACGCGGCACAGCTCGGGGATGAGGATCTGCTTCTGGTCGAGGCGGTCGCGCTTGGCGCTCCGACATTACCTGTACAGCACACAGGGCAGCGCGACGGTGGCGAACCACAGCGGTGCGGCGAAGGGATGCACGCGGCACAGCTCGGGGATGAGGATCTGCTTCTGGTCGAGGCGGTCGCGCTTGGCGCTCCGACATTACCTGTACAGCACACAGGGCAGCGCGACGGTGGCGAACCACAGCGGTGCGGCGAAGGGATGCACGCGGCACAGCTCGGGGATGAGGATCTGCTTCTGGTCGAGGCGGTCGCGCTTGGCGCTCCGACATTACCTGTACAGCACACAGGGCAGCGCGACGGTGGCGAACCACAGCGGTGCGGCGAAGGGATGCACGCGGCACAGCTCGGGGATGAGGATCTGCTTCTGGTCGAGGCGGTCGCGCTTGGCGCTCCGACATTACCTGTACAGCACACAGGGCAGCGCGACGGTGGCGAACCACAGCGGTGCGGCGAAGGGATGCACGCGGCACAGCTCGGGGATGAGGATCTGCTTCTGGTCGAGGCGGTCGCGCTTGGCGCTCCGACATTACCTGTACAGCACACAGGGCAGCGCGACGGTGGCGAACCACAGCGGTGCGGCGAAGGGATGCACGCGGCACAGCTCGGGGATGAGGATCTGCTTCTGGTCGAGGCGGTCGCGCTTGGCGCTCCGACATTACCTGTACAGCACACAGGGCAGCGCGACGGTGGCGAACCACAGCGGTGCGGCGAAGGGATGCACGCGGCACAGCTCGGGGATGAGGATCTGCTTCTGGTCGAGGCGGTCGCGCTTGGCGCTCCGACATTACCTGTACAGCACACAGGGCAGCGCGACGGTGGCGAACCACAGCGGTGCGGCGAAGGGATGCACGCGGCACAGCTCGGGGATGAGGATCTGCTTCTGGTCGAGGCGGTCGCGCTTGGCGCTCCGACATTACCTGTACAGCACACAGGGCAGCGCGACGGTGGCGAACCACAGCGGTGCGGCGAAGGGATGCACGCGGCACAGCTCGGGGATGAGGATCTGCTTCTGGTCGAGGCGGTCGCGCTTGGCGCTCCGACATTACCTGTACAGCACACAGGGCAGCGCGACGGTGGCGAACCACAGCGGTGCGGCGAAGGGATGCACGCGGCACAGCTCGGGGATGAGGATCTGCTTCTGGTCGAGGCGGTCGCGCTTGGCGCTCCGACATTACCTGTACAGCACACAGGGCAGCGCGACGGTGGCGAACCACAGCGGTGCGGCGAAGGGATGCACGCGGCACAGCTCGGGGATGAGGATCTGCTTCTGGTCGAGGCGGTCGCGCTTGGCGCTCCGACATTACCTGTACAGCACACAGGGCAGCGCGACGGTGGCGAACCACAGCGGTGCGGCGAAGGGATGCACGCGGCACAGCTCGGGGATGAGGATCTGCTTCTGGTCGAGGCGGTCGCGCTTGGCGCTCCGACATTACCTGTACAGCACACAGGGCAGCGCGACGGTGGCGAACCACAGCGGTGCGGCGAAGGGATGCACGCGGCACAGCTCGGGGATGAGGATCTGCTTCTGGTCGAGGCGGTCGCGCTTGGCGCTCCGACATTACCTGTACAGCACACAGGGCAGCGCGACGGTGGCGAACCACAGCGGTGCGGCGAAGGGATGCACGCGGCACAGCTCGGGGATGAGGATCTGCTTCTGGTCGAGGCGGTCGCGCTTGGCGCTCCGACATTACCTGTACAGCACACAGGGCAGCGCGACGGTGGCGAACCACAGCGGTGCGGCGAAGGGATGCACGCGGCACAGCTCGGGGATGAGGATCTGCTTCTGGTCGAGGCGGTCGCGCTTGGCGCTCCGACATTACCTGTACAGCACACAGGGCAGCGCGACGGTGGCGAACCACAGCGGTGCGGCGAAGGGATGCACGCGGCACAGCTCGGGGATGAGGATCTGCTTCTGGTCGAGGCGGTCGCGCTTGGCGCTCCGACATTACCTGTACAGCACACAGGGCAGCGCGACGGTGGCGAACCACAGCGGTGCGGCGAAGGGATGCACGCGGCACAGCTCGGGGATGAGGATCTGCTTCTGGTCGAGGCGGTCGCGCTTGGCGCTCCGACATTACCTGTACAGCACACAGGGCAGCGCGACGGTGGCGAACCACAGCGGTGCGGCGAAGGGATGCACGCGGCACAGCTCGGGGATGAGGATCTGCTTCTGGTCGAGGCGGTCGCGCTTGGCGCTCCGACATTACCTGTACAGCACACAGGGCAGCGCGACGGTGGCGAACCACAGCGGTGCGGCGAAGGGATGCACGCGGCACAGCTCGGGGATGAGGATCTGCTTCTGGTCGAGGCGGTCGCGCTTGGCGCTCCGACATTACCTGTACAGCACACAGGGCAGCGCGACGGTGGCGAACCACAGCGGTGCGGCGAAGGGATGCACGCGGCACAGCTCGGGGATGAGGATCTGCTTCTGGTCGAGGCGGTCGCGCTTGGCGCTCCGACATTACCTGTACAGCACACAGGGCAGCGCGACGGTGGCGAACCACAGCGGTGCGGCGAAGGGATGCACGCGGCACAGCTCGGGGATGAGGATCTGCTTCTGGTCGAGGCGGTCGCGCTTGGCGCTCCGACATTACCTGTACAGCACACAGGGCAGCGCGACGGTGGCGAACCACAGCGGTGCGGCGAAGGGATGCACGCGGCACAGCTCGGGGATGAGGATCTGCTTCTGGTCGAGGCGGTCGCGCTTGGCGCTCCGACATTACCTGTACAGCACACAGGGCAGCGCGACGGTGGCGAACCACAGCGGTGCGGCGAAGGGATGCACGCGGCACAGCTCGGGGATGAGGATCTGCTTCTGGTCGAGGCGGTCGCGCTTGGCGCTCCGACATTACCTGTACAGCACACAGGGCAGCGCGACGGTGGCGAACCACAGCGGTGCGGCGAAGGGATGCACGCGGCACAGCTCGGGGATGAGGATCTGCTTCTGGTCGAGGCGGTCGCGCTTGGCGCTCCGACATTACCTGTACAGCACACAGGGCAGCGCGACGGTGGCGAACCACAGCGGTGCGGCGAAGGGATGCACGCGGCACAGCTCGGGGATGAGGATCTGCTTCTGGTCGAGGCGGTCGCGCTTGGCGCTCCGACATTACCTGTACAGCACACAGGGCAGCGCGACGGTGGCGAACCACAGCGGTGCGGCGAAGGGATGCACGCGGCACAGCTCGGGGATGAGGATCTGCTTCTGGTCGAGGCGGTCGCGCTTGGCGCTCCGACATTACCTGTACAGCACACAGGGCAGCGCGACGGTGGCGAACCACAGCGGTGCGGCGAAGGGATGCACGCGGCACAGCTCGGGGATGAGGATCTGCTTCTGGTCGAGGCGGTCGCGCTTGGCGCTCCGACATTACCTGTACAGCACACAGGGCAGCGCGACGGTGGCGAACCACAGCGGTGCGGCGAAGGGATGCACGCGGCACAGCTCGGGGATGAGGATCTGCTTCTGGTCGAGGCGGTCGCGCTTGGCGCTCCGACATTACCTGTACAGCACACAGGGCAGCGCGACGGTGGCGAACCACAGCGGTGCGGCGAAGGGATGCACGCGGCACAGCTCGGGGATGAGGATCTGCTTCTGGTCGAGGCGGTCGCGCTTGGCGCTCCGACATTACCTGTACAGCACACAGGGCAGCGCGACGGTGGCGAACCACAGCGGTGCGGCGAAGGGATGCACGCGGCACAGCTCGGGGATGAGGATCTGCTTCTGGTCGAGGCGGTCGCGCTTGGCGCTCCGACATTACCTGTACAGCACACAGGGCAGCGCGACGGTGGCGAACCACAGCGGTGCGGCGAAGGGATGCACGCGGCACAGCTCGGGGATGAGGATCTGCTTCTGGTCGAGGCGGTCGCGCTTGGCGCTCCGACATTACCTGTACAGCACACAGGGCAGCGCGACGGTGGCGAACCACAGCGGTGCGGCGAAGGGATGCACGCGGCACAGCTCGGGGATGAGGATCTGCTTCTGGTCGAGGCGGTCGCGCTTGGCGCTCCGACATTACCTGTACAGCACACAGGGCAGCGCGACGGTGGCGAACCACAGCGGTGCGGCGAAGGGATGCACGCGGCACAGCTCGGGGATGAGGATCTGCTTCTGGTCGAGGCGGTCGCGCTTGGCGCTCCGACATTACCTGTACAGCACACAGGGCAGCGCGACGGTGGCGAACCACAGCGGTGCGGCGAAGGGATGCACGCGGCACAGCTCGGGGATGAGGATCTGCTTCTGGTCGAGGCGGTCGCGCTTGGCGCTCCGACATTACCTGTACAGCACACAGGGCAGCGCGACGGTGGCGAACCACAGCGGTGCGGCGAAGGGATGCACGCGGCACAGCTCGGGGATGAGGATCTGCTTCTGGTCGAGGCGGTCGCGCTTGGCGCTCCGACATTACCTGTACAGCACACAGGGCAGCGCGACGGTGGCGAACCACAGCGGTGCGGCGAAGGGATGCACGCGGCACAGCTCGGGGATGAGGATCTGCTTCTGGTCGAGGCGGTCGCGCTTGGCGCTCCGACATTACCTGTACAGCACACAGGGCAGCGCGACGGTGGCGAACCACAGCGGTGCGGCGAAGGGATGCACGCGGCACAGCTCGGGGATGAGGATCTGCTTCTGGTCGAGGCGGTCGCGCTTGGCGCTCCGACATTACCTGTACAGCACACAGGGCAGCGCGACGGTGGCGAACCACAGCGGTGCGGCGAAGGGATGCACGCGGCACAGCTCGGGGATGAGGATCTGCTTCTGGTCGAGGCGGTCGCGCTTGGCGCTCCGACATTACCTGTACAGCACACAGGGCAGCGCGACGGTGGCGAACCACAGCGGTGCGGCGAAGGGATGCACGCGGCACAGCTCGGGGATGAGGATCTGCTTCTGGTCGAGGCGGTCGCGCTTGGCGCTCCGACATTACCTGTACAGCACACAGGGCAGCGCGACGGTGGCGAACCACAGCGGTGCGGCGAAGGGATGCACGCGGCACAGCTCGGGGATGAGGATCTGCTTCTGGTCGAGGCGGTCGCGCTTGGCGCGGCGCGTGCGCTCCGACGACACTGGGAGCGCCACGCCTTTGCGGTTCACGTATCTGTGGAGAAAGAAGAAAAGAACAATGCCCACTTCCCATACATTTAAAAACCTGAAAGTGAAAGTACATGTATAGCTATGAGATATAGTTTAAATAATCCCTGTAAGTTTAGAAAATAATGTATTATATTCATTTTGGCGATTTAAACGCCACGAAATTAGAAAAATATTATTGTTTATTTTTAGGTTAGGATTTGCTACTATCATCAGAAATAATGAAACAAACGTATATCGTGTATAAACTTTTAATAACGCTCGAAGTTTATTCTAAAATAGGAATATCTTTTAGCTAACTAAGGTCAAATTGAAAATATAATCTTAGAGGAACGTTTTTATAAACAACGAAGGACTGTGCCGATGCAAATCACGGAATTGTCAAATGTCAAAAGAATCCATTTCACTTGCGCACACTTAACGAAACACTACACAATTAAAGTCAAAGTCTTTATTATTTGTAAAACATAGGTATACAAATCTTCAGATCTTATAAATAAGTACAGTGCGCTATGTTTTGTCTATGGTGAGACGTACGTAATTAATAGAATATAATTGATAAATTACTTATTAAATAATTTATTTTATCCCATGACTAAGAAATAAATACTTACTGATCAAATTAATTATAAAATAACCATGAAACTCAGAAACACAGTTAAATAAAGTCAAGCAGCAGAGTGTAAAATGGAACGTTTTAAAGAAGGATGATTTGGGTGCGTTCAAAATATATTGTTACGTTATGCCATAGAAGAAATGTTACGTGATTAAATGTTAAAAATCTTTTTTTCCTGCCTTTCTTTTTATATTGTGATAAGCGTAATCAATACACAAAACAATAAGCTATATTTTAATATTTATTTCATTTCTATACATAGTCAGGTCAAAAATGGACATTGTTCTTTCTGCAATAGATTTTCAATCTTGTCACAATAGTGGTAGGTTAATGTTTGATTGGTAAAATATGACAGATTCGTGTACCATTCTTGACCTACAGTGGTCTGTACCTAAAGACTCCGAAATTACTGAACTAATTTGAAAAATCTGTAAGCTTTGAAAGGTCTGGTGATGCTAAGGCCGCAGGGGAGATGGGTGTGCAGTCCACACATACCTGGGAGTGAGCAGGTTGAGCCTGGCGCTGGTGTGGTCTACATCCAGCAGAGGCTGTTCCCTCTGCGTCAGGCTGACTCCGTACTTGGTGCTGTAGTAGTCCCGGAAGCTCTGGTGGGTGGCTGACGGAAATGAGGAGTCTGGAGTCAGGTTCCAGCATATCTCCGCTACTAGGAAGAACTGGAAACGAAATACAGGAGTTCTAAAACATTTAAAAAATATAACTCTCCTTGGTAGTCAGTTAAAAATTAAAAATTGTGCCCTAAATGGCTTCAAATATAGAGAGCGGATTTGAAAACTTCTGTCACTACTGGGAGGCTATATTATCTCAAGATGACATTGGCTATATTTTATCCGGAAACAGAAAGAAGAAGAGCTCGTGGCTAAGAGAAGAAGTCAAAGCCGCGCGGATCGTTCGATCATAAAGTTAAGCAATGCTTGGCGCGATCAGTCCGTGGATGGGTGACCATCTTATCATAACGGGTTCTTCCGTATTTCGGAAAGCACGATAAATTGGTGGGTCTCGGCTGTCATTTGACCATCTTTGGCAGTCGTTACGGGTAGTCAGAAGCCAGAGAGTCTGACAACCAGTCTTACCAAGGAGTGCCAGGTTGCCCAGGTAACTAACTGGGTTGTGGAGGTCAGATAGGCAGTCGCTCTATGTAAAACACTGGTTCTCAGCTGCATCCGGTTAGCCTGGAAGTCGACCCCAAAATAGTTGGGAAAAGGCTAGGCAGATGATTTACAAGATAAATACTACTAGTACAGGTATCAAGCCGAAAACCACTTCATTTTCACAAGTCGGTTAATTACCTGCGGTTGATCCTGGTTCCTATACCACGGAGTAACAACAGCCTCGCTATACTTCTCAGCATCGAACACAAAAACTTCTCCTCTCTTAAGCAGAGGGTTCGCCATCTTCTTCTTCCCTCTCCGCCGTCTATGGCTGGTCTCCCTCTGCTCTTCCTCCTGGTTCTCCTGCCAGAGGAGCGGCTTCTCGATGTCTGAGAGCTTCTTCTCTTCCGTGTGCTGGTATATCAGCTCGAGGAATGCCCAGTCTATGTCTATTTTGTTGGTACCGTCGTCGTTGGTTGCTGGAATTTTGGAAAAATTGCAAAATTTTAGCAGGACATTTAAATAAGAAAACGAAATGAAAATGCTTAAATTTCGACGAAAATGTGAGTGACAATGAATGCGAATTAGTGTGTTTTGGAATTGTAATCAATATTTTTCACCCGTATCAATTGTCTAAATTCTTTTTTTTTTCAATTCTGAAGTTCGTTTATTTCGATTTTAACCAAAAAGTTAAAAAAATAAGTTTTTATTTATTTGTACACAATCTATCTATAATACATAATTATAACAGTTATGTAAAAAAAAAACTTAAAACTAAAAACTAATACTAAAAGGCGTCGAAAAATTCCTCCTCATCGCTGCCGACCGGGAGCGTGCCCAAAAGGCTGGCAGCATTGCCACGCTGAATTGCAATGCTTAACCTTTGACCAAGGTAATAGCCAGCCCTTTGGTCACGGGTAGCGTCAACCAGCCGCCTAGAAAGTTCTTTAAATATGATGTGGGCATTCGGACCCCACGACCCGAGGGTTTCGACCCCAAACGGTTCGAAAATATAGTTTCGAACAAGGCCACTATATTTTCGCCGCTTGAGGTTCTAAGAAAATAAAAATAACCAAAAATAACGCCGGGTAACGCCTTTCTCACAGGCGTCAACATTTTGAAGTAGACGCCAGCAGGTCACGCTACCCGAATCTGTCAAATTTTACCAATCGAACATTAACCCTCGACTATTGTGATAAGGTTGAAAATCTATTGAAGAAAATATTGACAGACTGAGGTAGGCTGATCTGCTGGCGTCTGTACCTAAACAGCCAAATTTTCTTAATGACAAAGTACGATATTTTATTTAAATCCTTCAGAAAACATGGCGTCCTAGCCGATTATCGGCCACGGTGGCTGTTCTCATATAAGGAGATCAGCCAGCTGCTGTGGACATATTATAATTGCGGCACATGAGCTGTGACACAGGTGCACTCCCTATTCCCTAACTCACATAGCGCGATGGGACGGTTTCTAAAACCCACAAAGCGATTTCGGCCCGACCCGGGAATCGAACCCGAGACCTCGTACACAGCAGTCGGCTATGCGACCACTAGACCAATGAGGGAGTTAGAAAATATACAAAAATCAACAGACATAACGACTCACTCTTAACAGTAGGCACGATGTAGTAGTTGTTGTGTGTAGATCCCTCGCTCTGTAGCCGCATGCCGCGTCTGCGCACGCGCAGCACGTCCGCGAACACGAAGCGCATGAATCTGATCACGGAGATACACAGTTAGTTAACCGAATTCTATAACTGATCTGTAGTTTTACGATTCGAGATTAAAATTTTACATAGTTAATGATATTGGAGCTAAGGTCGAAATTCAATCTCTTAGCGAAAATCAATGTATAGATAGTGAATAGAAATGCACTGTCAATGGTAATGATCATATTTCAGGTTCTTTAGTGCAGATGACAGCTGTGAGTTTTTAAGCGATGATATTATGACAATCATAAGGTTAAGCAACGCTTGGGCCAGTCGGTCTGTGGATGAGTGACCATCTTGTCATAACGAGTTCTACAATGTTTCGGAAGACACGAATAATTGGTGGGTCCCGGCTGTCATTTGCACATATTTGGCAGTCGTTACGTGAACACATCCAGTTATACTGGAAGCCGACCCGAACATAGTTGAGAAAAGGCTAGGCAGATGATCATGACTAATTAACAACCGACTGTCAGCAACTGTCAAGTGCACAAAAACCGCTACATCTAAAATTAAATGGACATGTGGTATTTGATGTCGTGTGTACGCTGTGCCGGCTGAACACTAAGTGATGAGGCTACCAGTAGCTTACCTCCTGACTAGCTTGGCTCTGCGCGGGCAGACCCGCACGTCTGCTGCCGGCACGTGCTCCACAGACACCCTGACCTCGCCTGAACGTGTGTACACCGGGAACGCCGGGATTTGGAGGCTGGAACATAGAAAAAAATATGAATTTCGTTGATGACACAAAACAAGATCGCAATGCGGATTTCAAGGAATATTCACAAAGCAGCCCGGAGTCTGGAAGTTAGCAGTGTTACACCCCTGTGTCTGAGAGGGCACGAAAAGCGTTCCCGGATGCTACCCAGTAGCAGTCGAAGTTACAATACCAGGTCAGAGGCCGTCAGTCGGATGAGAGAAAACCCTGACACTAGGGCTTGTTAGGTGATGTGAGGATCTCCCCACATTTATCGACTAGGAATTGGCTAACAACGATAAAAAAGTCCTACGTAATAAGGGTGTTACTAATACCATTCGATCACGACGTCGGCCGAAGGCGAAACGAGTATTTAAGTAAATTTTGGCGATAAGTCAAGTAGAGTGTTGATACGCACTCGGCTTAAGCCCATTCCGTGTCGTTAGATGTGGGGGCAACCTAAGCTTACAGTTCACTCAGTACGAAGAAGAATTATACAGACCAAACAGTTCTAAGCTTGAAAAAATACATTGTCTACTTTTTATCCGGGTGCGCGGAGTAGTTCCACCGAAACCAGCTAGTTGCTACTGATTGAGCGCCGAGGTCCAGATGTAGGATGATGGTCTCGGCGGTTCAATAAAACTTCGATTTGCAAAGAAGACTGTATTGATGTAGGTACAAGAGTAGTCGCGCGTTGCGCGTACGGTCGTGTATGCGCGACCGGGGTCGGTGAGCGAGTGTCCGGGGGTCCGGCGTATGGTGAGGGCCCAGCTTAGGTGGGGCGCACGATGACGTGTGCTGGCGCGACCTCATAGGCCGGCGCGATGTGACGGTCCGGAACAGCTACTGACCTGTCAGGCTCATGCCGCGCCATGAGTATGCCGATGGCCTGGCTGGCGAGCTGCGGCGCGTGTAGCCGCCTGCCGCGCGTGTTGTACCGCTCCGGCAGGGCGCACCACAGCTTGCAGCTAGTTGCTACTGACCTGTCAGGCTCATGCCGCGCCATGAGTATGCCGATGGCCTGGCTGGCGAGCTGCGGCGCGTGTAGCCGCCTGCCGCGCGTGTTGTACCGCTCCGGCAGGGCGCACCACAGCTTGCAGCTAGTTGCTACTGACCTGTCAGGCTCATGCCGCGCCATGAGTATGCCGATGGCCTGGCTGGCGAGCTGCGGCGCGTGTAGCCGCCTGCCGCGCGTGTTGTACCGCTCCGGCAGGGCGCACCACAGCTTGCAGCTAGTTGCTACTGACCTGTCAGGCTCATGCCGCGCCATGAGTATGCCGATGGCCTGGCTGGCGAGCTGCGGCGCGTGTAGCCGCCTGCCGCGCGTGTTGTACCGCTCCGGCAGGGCGCACCACAGCTTGCAGCTAGTTGCTACTGACCTGTCAGGCTCATGCCGCGCCATGAGTATGCCGATGGCCTGGCTGGCGAGCTGCGGCGCGTGTAGCCGCCTGCCGCGCGTGTTGTACCGCTCCGGCAGGGCGCACCACAGCTTGCAGCTAGTTGCTACTGACCTGTCAGGCTCATGCCGCGCCATGAGTATGCCGATGGCCTGGCTGGCGAGCTGCGGCGCGTGTAGCCGCCTGCCGCGCGTGTTGTACCGCTCCGGCAGGGCGCACCACAGCTTGCAGCTAGTTGCTACTGACCTGTCAGGCTCATGCCGCGCCATGAGTATGCCGATGGCCTGGCTGGCGAGCTGCGGCGCGTGTAGCCGCCTGCCGCGCGTGTTGTACCGCTCCGGCAGGGCGCACCACAGCTTGCAGCTAGTTGCTACTGACCTGTCAGGCTCATGCCGCGCCATGAGTATGCCGATGGCCTGGCTGGCGAGCTGCGGCGCGTGTAGCCGCCTGCCGCGCGTGTTGTACCGCTCCGGCAGGGCGCACCACAGCTTGCAGCTAGTTGCTACTGACCTGTCAGGCTCATGCCGCGCCATGAGTATGCCGATGGCCTGGCTGGCGAGCTGCGGCGCGTGTAGCCGCCTGCCGCGCGTGTTGTACCGCTCCGGCAGGGCGCACCACAGCTTGCAGCTAGTTGCTACTGACCTGTCAGGCTCATGCCGCGCCATGAGTATGCCGATGGCCTGGCTGGCGAGCTGCGGCGCGTGTAGCCGCCTGCCGCGCGTGTTGTACCGCTCCGGCAGGGCGCACCACAGCTTGCAGCTAGTTGCTACTGACCTGTCAGGCTCATGCCGCGCCATGAGTATGCCGATGGCCTGGCTGGCGAGCTGCGGCGCGTGTAGCCGCCTGCCGCGCGTGTTGTACCGCTCCGGCAGGGCGCACCACAGCTTGCAGCTAGTTGCTACTGACCTGTCAGGCTCATGCCGCGCCATGAGTATGCCGATGGCCTGGCTGGCGAGCTGCGGCGCGTGTAGCCGCCTGCCGCGCGTGTTGTACCGCTCCGGCAGGGCGCACCACAGCTTGCAGCTAGTTGCTACTGACCTGTCAGGCTCATGCCGCGCCATGAGTATGCCGATGGCCTGGCTGGCGAGCTGCGGCGCGTGTAGCCGCCTGCCGCGCGTGTTGTACCGCTCCGGCAGGGCGCACCACAGCTTGCAGCTAGTTGCTACTGACCTGTCAGGCTCATGCCGCGCCATGAGTATGCCGATGGCCTGGCTGGCGAGCTGCGGCGCGTGTAGCCGCCTGCCGCGCGTGTTGTACCGCTCCGGCAGGGCGCACCACAGCTTGCAGCTAGTTGCTACTGACCTGTCAGGCTCATGCCGCGCCATGAGTATGCCGATGGCCTGGCTGGCGAGCTGCGGCGCGTGTAGCCGCCTGCCGCGCGTGTTGTACCGCTCCGGCAGGGCGCACCACAGCTTGCACACGATAGCGTATAGCATGTTGCGTTTTTTACCTAGAAAATATATACAAATTATTTGGCAATGTGTGTTTGAAATATAAGGTCAACCTCCCGAATCTGTATAATTTTACCAATCCAACATTAACCTTCAACTATTGCGATAAGGTTGAAAATCTATTGAAGATATTAAAAAACTTCTTTATAAAATCTCACCTCCCCCTTCTCCCCTCTCCTCCCTAATCTCCCTCTCCTCCTGACTTCCCTCATGCTGGCTCGGCGGCTCCGTATCACTGTCTATATCCAGCATACCCGGGTCCATTCCCGGGTATATCTCCTCGTCCGTCGCGTCTATAACCGGCTGACAGTCCGTGAACGCCCATGCTGTCTAAAAAACCGGGAAATAATTCCTTTATAACATTTTAAAGTTTTGAAAGGCACATTAAACTGGTGGGCCCCGGCTGTCATATGAACATCTTTGGCAGTCGTTACGGATAGTCAGAAGACGGAAAGTCTGACTACCAGTCAAAATCGCTTTGTGGGTTTTAAAAACTTTCACAAAGTAGCCAGGGGTCTGGAAGTAGACACTAGGACTTGTAAGGTGATTAAACCTGCAGCGAGTGAGATAAGAAGATCATCTGGCTAGCCTTTTCTCAACTATGTCGGGGTCGACTTCCAGTCTAATCGGATGCAGCTGAGAACCAGTGTGCCACATGGAGCGACTGTCTGCTTGACCTCCACAACCCAGAACAACCCTTGATACCCCTTGGTTGGTTGACTGACTGGTTGTCAGATTTTCTGGCTTCTGACTAATAACGACTACCAAAGATGACAGGGCCCATAAATTGTGCCTTTCGAAACATGGAAACTGAAGTTGGATAGTTTGTTTGAACGCCTTAAACTCAGGAACTACTGAACGGATTTTAATAATTATTTCAGTGGTAGATAGCCTATTTATCGAGGAAGGCTACTTTTTACAAGCGCCTGGGAGGGCACGTAAAGCCGGCTTCCCCATTTGGGGAGCCCATTTGGGGGGCTCAGTACCAGTCGTAATTATAACTCCACGTCCGAGGCCGTCAGGCGGATTTGAGAAAACTCTGACACTAGGGCTTGTTAGGTGATTAAACCTGCAGCGAGTGAGATAAAAAGAATCATGTGTGCTAAGAATTATCCACATCACACAGGTGAAGCTGGTGGAAGCCAGTCTTACATCCTACTAATCTCAAATTCAAAAATTTGTTACTCTTTCACGCAAAAACTATGGGACAGATTTTAATGAAAATTTCCAGTCATGTAGCCTCTATATCAGAACTTTCACAAAGCAGCCCGGAGCTGGAAGTTGGTGATTGATACACCCGTGCATCGGAGAGCACGTTAATGTCAGTCCTGCTCCTGATCTCTCTCCGGTCGTGTCGGATTGCCGTCCCATCGGGTTATGAGAGTGAGGGAATAGGGAGTGCACCTGTGTCTGCGCAAATGCTTGTGCACTATAATATGTCTTGCGCAGCTGGCTGATCTCCTTATATGAGAACAGCCGCCGTGGCCGGCAATCGGTTAGGATGCCATCATCATCATCATCATATCAGAATAAGGTTTAGGCTACTTTTATCCGGGCACGGGAAGTATCCCCCTCGGAAAGCGGGTGAAGCAGTCAGAAGCTAGTATAGTTGTACTCACTCGTTTATAATAATACTGCCTGCGCTTGGTGGTGCCGGGTCTCGCGGAGTCGCCGGCTTCGGGCTCCCGGCCTGGACAGGAGCCCACACCACCCAGTTCTGCCGTCTTGAAGTTCTCTTTACCTAAAAATTTAATATGCTTTATGGAAAATAACCGGCAAAGTGCGAAACTAACGCATGAAAGATTCATTCTCATCATCATCCTTCCCATCATCATCACCACGCTCCTCATCACCATCACCATCGTCACCCTAATTTTATAATTTGTCCTTTACTGTCCTTGGTAAATTTTGACGTGAAAAAGTGCTAATCTAATTAGCCTATTTTCAATAAACGATTTTGACTTTGATTTTGTAATCACTACTATCACCAAAATCATCATCCCTCCTCATCACCACCATCCTCATCATCATCATTACCATCATCCTCCTCTTTACCATCCTCCTCCTTAATCTCATCAACATCATCCTCCTCTTCCTCATCAACACCATCCTCCTCAATCTCATCAACATCACCCTCATCAATCTCATCAACATCACCCTCGTCAATCTCATCAACATCATCCTCCTCAATCTCATCAACATCATCCTCCTCCCCATCCTCTTCATCATCATCATACAAGATGAACTCACCTATAGGCATCAGTTGGTTGTCCAGTTCTCCGGACTTGTGCAGTATCCTGCACGCTTGTAGCGCCACCATCCTCCTGGCTAGTACTTTAGTCGGCATTGGGTGACCCTGCCAACAAAATTATTTAGTTTTTAAGTTAATTCTATAAAAAATGTCGTGGTGGCCTAGTGGTTAAAAGTAGTGATCAAGTATGAGAGTGCGGGTTCGGGTCCAGGTGAGGCAAGTACAGACGACAACACATCAAGTTACCACAATCTGTCAAAGTCATCAGTGGAAGGTTAATTTTCAATAGGTAAAATTAGCCAGATTGTTCTGTCCTTTAGTCCCAAATTCACCGACAATATTTGAAAATTTTGCGTGAAAAATATAGCATAGTTAACAATTGTTTTAAGAAAACTGACGTTGTTGTCGTTAAGACTGGAATGCTCAAGAAACGGTGTTGCTATCATACATAGGCAGTCACTCCGCTGCATCTGGTTAGACTGGAAGCTGACCTGTAGTTGGGAAAAGGCTAGGCAGATGCACTTACCACGATATTATACTTGACAGGACAGTTGAGAGGCAGCCTTAAGGTGCAGATGTAGGCAGTCCTGGTATCAGATGAGCCGGCTACCGGCAGCTGCACCTCCTCCATCCACCACTGAGGAGCTAGCCTCTTAAACAGCTATTAAACTATAAACTTACCTACAATTCTTCAGTGTTTCAGGAAGGCACGATAAATTGGTGGGTCCCGGCTGTCATTTGACCATCTTTGGCAGTCGTTACGGGTAGTCGGAAGCCAGAAAGTATGACAACCCGTCTCATCAAGGGGTATCATGCTACCCCGATAACTGGGTTGAGGAGTTCAGAATGACAGTCACTCAGAAGCATCCAATNCGTTACGGGTAGTCGGAAGCCAGAAAGTCTGACAACCAGTCTTACCAAGGCATATTGGGTTACCTGGGTAACTGCGTTGAGGAGTTCAGATAGACAGTCACTAAGCTGCATTCACTGAGACTGGGAGTCGAACTGGGTTGAGGAGTTCAGAATGACAGTCACACAGAAGCATCCAATTAGACTGGAAGCCGACCTGTAGTTGGGAAAAGGCTAGACAGGTGCACTCACCACGATATTATACTTGACAGGACAGTTGAGAGGCAGCCGTAAGGTGCAGATGTAGGCAGTCCTGGTATCAGATGAGCCACCCACCGGCAGCTGTACCTCCTCCATCCACCACTGAGGAGCTATCCTCTTAAACAGCTACTAAACTATAAACTTACCAACAATTCTTCAGTGTTTCAGGAAGGCACGATATACTGGTGGGTCCCGGCTGTCATTTGACCATCTTTGGCAGTCGTTACGGGTAGTCCGAAGCCAGAAAGTATGACAACCCGTCTCATCAAGGGGTATCATGCTACCCCGATAACTGGGTTGAGGAGTTCAGAATGACAGTCACTCAGAAGCATCCAATTAGACTGAAAGCCGACCTGTAGTTGGGAAAAGGCTAGGCAGATGCACTCACCACGATATTATACTTGACAGGACAGTTGAGAGGCAGTCGCAGCGTGCAGATGTAGGCAGTCCTGGTATCAGATGAGCCGGCTACCGGCAGCTGCACCTCCTCCATCCACCACTGAGGAGCTAGCCGGGTGAATGTGTCTGATGGGAGCTTGCCGCAGTATCTGACAATAAGAAATTTAATCCTAGTTTTTTTAGGGTTCCTTCCGTACCCAAAGAGTAAAACGGGACCCTATTACTAAGACTTCGTTGTCTGTCTGTCTGTCGGTCTGTCGGTCTGTCTGTCTGTCTGTCTGTCTGTCTCCAGGCTGTATCTCATTAACCGTTATAGCTAGAATGCTGAAATTTTCACAAATGATGCATATCCGTTGCCGCTATAACAACAAATACTAAGAAATTTTAAAAATAAATTATTAAGGCTGTTGATTTATATAAATTAATTGCAAAATTGTACACTAGTAGCGCCATCTATTAGAAATAATGTGAAACTTAAGTAACTCACACTTGACCATTCCTATTGTACTTTTTTCATAGATAATGGTACGGAACCCTTCATGCGCGAGTCCAACTCGCACTTGGCCGGTTTTTTGTATAGTTTTGTTTGTATATCTGGATGGATGTTTGGTCCGCTGTCACGNAGTAGCGCCATCTATTAGAAATAATGTGCAACTTAAGTAACTCACACTTGACCATTCCTATTGTACTTTTTTCATAGATAATGGTACGGAACCCTTCATGCGCGAGTCCAACTCGCACTTGGCCGGTTTTTTGTATAGTTTTGTTTGTATATCTGGATGGATGTTTGGTCCGCTGTCACGCAAAAACTACCGAATGGATTTTGATGAAACTTGGAAGAATATATCAGAATAACAAATAGGGTAGGAAGCGTGTGCAACTACCCTACACAAGTTGATTGATCAGCAGGTTAAGCAACACTTAGCGCGGTCGATCCGTGGATGGGTGACAACCTTGTCAAAATGAGGTCTTCCGTTTCGAAAAGCACATCAATGGACATCTTTGAAAGTCGATATGGGTAGTCAGAAGCCAGAAAATCTGGCAACCAGTCTTACCAAAAGGTTGCTTAGGGAATTAGATTAAGGCCAGACAGGCAGTCGCTCCATGTGGCACACTGGTACTCAGCTGCACCCAGACTGGAAGCCGACCCCAACATAGTAGGAAAATGGTAAGGCATATGAAACACTAGCTTCTGCCAGCGGCTTCGCCCGTGCTAAACTTTAAATCCCGCTCTCTCCCGTCCCCGTGGGAATTTCAGGAAATTCTTTCTTAGCGGCCCGATCCCTCCAGTGGTTTGGGCTGTGCGTTGATAGATCACTATGTCAATCAGTCACCTTTGAATCCCTACTTCCTTACTAATATTATAAATGCGAAAGTAGCTCTGTCTGTCTGTCTGTTACGCTTTCACGCCTAAACCACAGTGGTACAGAGATAGAATAGACCCAGAGGAACAACATAGGTTTTTTATCCGGGTACGGGAAATAATTCCCTCGGGAAGCTGGCGACGCCGCTGGCAGAGGCTAGTTTTATATATTTAGAAGATAGTAAAATTAAACTTACCTATTAATAAGTGCTATCGCCGTACTCAAATCCACGCTAGCAGTACTCTCCCCATCATTTATATTCTTCTTGAAATCAGACTTATTCATAGAACTAGCTTTAGCCAACAATTGATAGTACATATTCACATTTGAACACAAACATACACCGCAAATCTTTACATTGTAACATTTCTCGCAATTATTAAATGATAACACGCTTTCTGTATTCGATTCTTCGATTTTTTCAATCGATTCTTTGTTAATCGATTGATTATCGATTTCGTTTTTAATCGATTGTTTATCGATATTTTTTGCAATCGATTGTTTATCGATTTCAGTTTTAATCGATTGACTATCGATATCGATATGATTTATTTCGTGTTTAACTTCCAATTCACCAGTCTCACTATTCTGTGAAGTTTGTTCATCTATATTGTTAGAAATTTCTCCATTATCATTTTCTATATCATCACTAACGTTCAAATTAGCAGTTTCGTCTATAATATGGTTAATTAAATCGTTGATACCTATATCAACTGCTTCGTTTACGTTATTAATAACTTCATTTACGGTTTTAACTACATTATTAACGGTTTTCACAGCATTATTAATAATATTTTCAGCACTATCTTCGTTGTTATTTTTTGAATTAATATTCGCATTATCCATATTTGTTACTAAGTTATTATCTACAGAACTTCTAACACTATTAAGATTATTAGTGAGAGCTTTTTCTTGAACTAAATTATCGAATTTATCTTTTTTGCTACTAATAGCATCTTTATCTTTGCCATCATCTTTATCTTTAATATCTTTGGTTTCCGGTATACTGTTGCTACAATCAATAGGAGTATAAGGTTTGACGAAGCTTGTGAAGGCGTCCGCGTGGTCTTCTTCCGTTTGCGGCGGTTCATCCTGAATGCCACAGCCGCACTTTCTGCTGATTATCTGTGACAAAAATATAATTCTCAATAATTACTTCCGGTGAGCCATAAAATTCTTATTTTTTTAAGGTGCATTCGACCACTAGAACTGTAACTGTAAAAAACTTTTTTTGCGTAATATCATAGTTTATACAGTTACATTTTAATTATAAGAAGTTTCGGAGTTAAACAAGGACATCAGAAATTACTTTGTGGGATATTATAACCGCCAATCATAAGATCACGCCTCATATTGAATGTTAACTTAGGTAAAACATGAAAAAACCATTTTATATTTGAATTTCCCGCTTCTAGTGGTCGCATTCACCTTAACTAGTTTCATAGGGTCCAGGCAGAATTCCAGATCTGACAAATCATAAATGTTTTTAAACTTTCGCGACTTGTACACATTAGACAACAAATGGGTCTTAGTCGCGATGAAAATATAACGGTTTACGATACCTCTTTCTTCCCTTCAGTCTACCCGTGACCACGGTCGGTGCAATTCGACCGAAACGTCGGGATATAAGAGGTATCGTAAACCTTTATAATTTCATCGCGAGTAAGACCCGTTTGTTGTCTAAAATATCTGACAGATATAATATTATAAAGCTGAAGATTTTTTTTGTTTGAACGCGGTAGTTCCTGAGTAAACTCAGGTCTACTGGAACGGAACTATTGGTCCGATTTGAAACATTCTTTCAGTGTTAGATAGCCCATTTATCGAGGAAGGCTATAGGCTACTTTTTATCCGGGTGCGCCAAGTACTACCCACGGGACGCGGGTGAAACCGCTGGCAGAAACTAGTGAAAGTAATAAAAAATAGGAACATTTCTAATGCAGTATTTGTCAGATAGCAACTTTATGGAGAACCTATAAAACTGGTCGTTAGTCTCTTAACTGCAAACCTCTCTAGCCTTTATGCTGTGCCCTACCGAGTCCATATTGTTTCCGATATATTTTTTTAACTCTATAAGATACCATCTGTATAACATATGGAATGCAAATAAAGAATTGAGTATTGAGTACCTATACACATGATAATACAACCTACCTGATCGAGCTCTCTATAAGTAGCGACATTCTGCAGCAACATGGCGGTGGTGTCGCGGTTGTTGCTGCACAGCAGCGCGGCGGTCGCGCGGGCGGCACGCGCGCGACCGCGACACAGCCCGTATGAACGGTAGCTACGAACAAAAAGTTAAAATACTTTTACAACGTGTAAAAGTGCGAACCTCTTGCCGGTTATTATGGTTAAAACTTTCTCCTAATTCTGACAAATATTTTGCTGAAAACCGCATCGACATCAGTTCAAACAAATAAGAGATAATCGAGCACGAACATACACGTCAAATTGAAGTCGTCTTTTTTAAAGTCGGTTTATTAAATTGTGTGTTTTGGTCAGTACTCGTGACGTCATGAATCAGATAATATATCGTACAGAAGCCAGCACATCAACCTATCGGAATCTGTAAATTTTTACCAGTCGAACATTAACCTCCCATTATGGTGATAAGGTTAAAAATCTATTGAAGAAATTTGACAGAATGTGGTAGCTTGATGTTCTGGCGTCTGTATATAATAATCCACAACGAAATTATAGTGGGTCGAAAATAGCCTGAATTGCTTCGAGAAAAGGATGGTACGGCCGTGCCGCTTTTTCTGCTTGACTTGGCGGGGACACTGCCGTGCCCCCTGATAAGCAACATTTCTGACATATAATATGTAGGAATTAAATAAATAATAATAGTTGTTTACTTACGAAGGCGGCACATCCCATCTGAGCACAAGGTTACACCGCGGCAGGTCAATGCCCTCTTCCAGCGCAGACGTCGCTAACAGCAGGTTACACTCGTGCATGCGGAATCTAAGACAAAAATATTTAGTTTTTTAGAAAAATTCTTTCAGTATAAATAGCCTATTTATTGAGGAAGGCTATAGGGGACTTTTTATCCGGATGGGTATAGTAGTTCCCACAAACTTTTGACTTTAACTTTAACTATGCCTACATAGTTAAAGTTAAAGTCAAAGTCAAAATCATTTATTGAAAGTAGGCTAATTAGATTAGCACTTTTTCACGTCATAATTTACAAAGGACAGTACCCCCAAAAGCGCCCCCCTTTCACCACTTCCTAGTATTATGGTTGGAAAGAAGAAGTGGTGATGAACAAACTTCCCAACAACACAGCTGTCTATTAGATATTGCATTATAATTTGTTATTATTTTACAGTAGGCTCAGTCCCCTGCCACTGTCGCAGACACTCGCGGGGCTCAGTCCCGGGGTCGGCCGGGAGCTCCGTGCCGCAGTACTGCACGCTCAAGTACGACAGCTGCCTGTTACTTACTTCTTGAGCACGTCCTCCTGCCTCTTCCCCTGTCGCAGACACTCGCGGGGCTCAGTCCCGGGGTCGGCCGGGAGCTCCGTGCCGCAGTACTGCACGCTCAAGTACGACAGCTGCCTGTTACTTACTTCTTGAGCACGTCCTCCTGCCTCTTCCCCTGTCGCAGACACTCGCGGGGCTCAGTCCCGGGGTCGGCCGGGAGCTCCGTGCCGCAGTACTGCACGCTCAAGTACGACAGCTGCCTGTTACTTACTTCTTGAGCACGTCCTCCTGCCTCTTCCCCTGTCGCAGACACTCGCGGGGCTCAGTCCCGGGGTCGGCCGGGAGCTCCGTGCCGCAGTACTGCACGCTCAAGTACGACAGCTGCCTGTTACTTACTTCTTGAGCACGTCCTCCTGCCTCTTCCCCTGTCGCAGACACTCGCGGGGCTCAGTCCCGGGGTCGGCCGGGAGCTCCGTGCCGCAGTACTGCACGCTCAAGTACGACAGCTGCCTGTTACTTACTTCTTGAGCACGTCCTCCTGCCTCTTCCCCTGTCGCAGACACTCGCGGGGCTCAGTCCCGGGGTCGGCCGGGAGCTCCGTGCCGCAGTACTGCACGTTTAGGTAGGACAGGTGAGGGTTACTGCGGGACATGTCCTGGGAAAAACCATTTTAAACGTCGTTAACATTAGTTGAATGAGAAAAAGTTAACTTCATCGTCTGCCTAGCCTTTTCCCAACTATGTGGGAGTCGACTTCCAGTCTAACCAGATGCAGCTGAGAACCAGTGTGCTACATGGAGCGACTGCATCGGACCTCATCAACCCAGTTACTCAGGCAACCCAATACCCTTTAGTAAGACCATTTGATACCCGTAACGACTACCAAAGATGTTCAAATGACAGCCGGGACCCACCAGTTTAACGTGCCTTCCGAAACACCAAGGAAGTCGTCATGACAAGATGGTCACCCATCCACGACCGCTTAGCACGTTACTTAGCAACGAACTGCCTCGTTGGTCTAGTTGTCGCATAGCCGACTGCTGTGCACGAGGACTTCGGTTCGATTCCAGGGTCGGGCCGAAAACGCTTTGTGGGTTTTAGAAACTTTCACAAAGCAGATCGGAGTTGGAAGTTGGAGATTGCTACCCCAGTACATGGTGTCGCACGTAGCAGTGTGTCCTGCTTGTGCTGTATCCCCCGGTGGTGTGGGAGTGCCGCCCGAGCGCTATGAGAGTGAGGGAATAAGGAGTGCAGCTGTGTCACAGCTAATGTGCGTGCACTATAATATGTCCACAGCAGCTGACTGATCTCTTTATATGACAACAGCCGCCTTGGACGCCATTAAAAATTAGCCACGAGCTCTTCTGACAGAAATCAAAGAAGCCACTTACCACGAGCACCATAAACATGATCTTGGCAATCAATGGCTCCTTCATGAAGACGATGCCACACAGTGCATCAGGATTTTGTTGCATCTGCAGCACCCTGGCTGCGTTATTCCGTTGCATCCGAGATTTGCCTCTCATCCTATACCCTGCACGTCTTGGAAACCCTATCAACCCTCGTTGTTGGAACGCCACTTCGTTGTTACGACTATCCGGCTGATTAACGCAACTATCCGGCCCGTTAACGCAACTATCCGGTATATTAACACCACTATCCGTTCTACTTATTGATTTTTCTGCACTATCCGTATCATTTGTGCTATGATTGGTTGTTTCAGGTGGGATAGTTGAACTGTTAGAGGTATCTTCGGCTGTAGATTCAGGGATATCTGTCTCTTTACCATCTTGATCTAAAAGGATAGTTTGACTATTAATGCTAAGAGGATAGTCTTCGATGGGATAGTCGAGGTCTTTTAAATTACAAGCGTAGGTATTCACTCTGTCTTCAATTTTATCACCTAAAGTAGCGAAATCACAATGTTCTATATCACTCAACATTTTTTTTAGCTTTCCTTTACTTAAATTATCACAACCACTTAACACAGTCTCGTTTGGTCTATCCTTACTATCCCCGCTATCCTTTCCGTTAACCGAATTATTAGGCCGGATATCTGGCGGTTTGAATTTCTCTAAAATTTCGGCGAATCTCATGATTTTCGGCGACGAAAACGTCTTCAATCTCTCCCATTCGTCGTCGACTTTTTCGAAAATCATTTCGGCGTAACATCGAATTTTCAAAAAGACTGTAGTACAAAGACACATGAGAATAAAATGGCGTTCGTAAGGGATTTTGATTTTGAGTTTTTCTAATTTTGTTAGTAGCGCAAAAGCTGCTTTGTCGGCTGCGTAGGGACCTGGAACAATCAAATAAAATGGCACTTTATATTTTTAAGGATAGATATGATATTTAGAGTTTGTACGATAAAGCAATACCTATACTTATAAAGAGGATTTTTTGTTTGTTTGTAACCTCAGGGCTCCGAAAATATCGAGCCGAATTGAAAAATTTTGAGATAAGCTTTATTTTATCCGGATACGGAAAGATTCCCTTGGAGAAAAGCTAGTTATATATTTTTGTAACAATAGCTGTTTTCCCGCAAAGTCTACCTAAAGTGACAGTGAAAGATTTTTTTTAATCGGGGCAGTAATTTAAGAGGTGCAAACAAACAAAAAAAAATATAACAATAATTATTATAATTAGTAAAGAAAACAAACTATATACATTGAACTTCGTTCTAAATTGAACTTTACACCTCTGCATTAAAGTCTAAAATCCCAAATCAAGACAAACACCGATGAATCCACTCACCCAATTGGTCGAGCACATAGAGGAACTGCTTGAACACCAGTCTGGGGTCTATCTTGGGGTCCGGGATGCTCATAAACTCGTCATACATCTCTTCTCCGTATATCTCTGTGGGATCATGGCTGGAACATAAAAGCATATAATAAGCATAGGAAAATATTTATACAGGGTGTTACAAAAATACGTGCAGTACCAAAAGGTGGTTCAACAGTCTGTATATTTTTTTGAGTCTCGGCTATTATATGAACTTCTTTGACAGTTATTACGGGTAGTTAGACGCCTGAAAGTCTGTCTATCTTTCAGACTGCCTATCTGACCTCCACAACCCAATTATCCGGTAAGACTTAGTAAGACTGGTTATCAGTTTTTTCTATCTAATGACTACCCGTAACGACTGCCAAAGATGTTCTAACGACAGCCAGGACCCACCAATTTATCGTGCCTTCTGAAACATGGAAGAACTCGTCATGACTATAATGGTGACGAAATGGGTTGATGATTTCAGACTTTATAGTCCAGTTTTTCTTCACCTTAAGGCCTTTGCCACACTAGACGGAAATTCAGTCGCCGAACTTCAGCGGCGGTCAATCCGTTCTATACGGTACCAGCCACACTGAATATTCAGTAGCAGATCATCAGTCGGCTGCCTGCCTAATAAATCGTTCAGTGTCAAACATTCTGTGCGTGCGTCGTCACTGCGAGTAATCCGCTGAATGTGGCGCGATGCATACAAATACCTGTAATGCAACGTTACCGATCTTACGCTGACGGAAGATCGGTGCGCGGACGACCGAGCAGACGCGAGTGAGTGACGGTCCGCTCAGAGCGCGGGATCGGCCGCGACGGAACGACCGATCTTCCGCGTAGTGTGCCCGTTATTTGTATTTTATATGCAATAAAATGTACTGGCGTTCCGCCGCGGAAGTTCGGCGACGGAATTTCCGTCTAGTGTGGCAAAGGCCTTAATCAGTCATTGGTGTCTAAGATATACTTAGAAAGTACATACAAACTTAAAAAAGTTGAAATGAAATTTGAAATGAAATGAAATTTATTTATTTGCTAGAATATAGGTACATAATAACATGGTCGATAAAATATAAATGTTGCATTGGTACAGACGACAGCAGGTCAACGTATACAAATCTGTCAAATTTTACCAACCAAATATTAACCTACCCCTATTGCGATAAGGTTGAAAATTGATTGCAGAAATTTGACAGATTGTGGTAACTTGATGTCGTCTGTACATACAAACTTAAAAAAGTTGCATTGGTACTTGAATCGAACTGACCTGGAATCGAACTTGAGAGGTTGGTGCTTTACCCACTAGGCCACCACGAATTTCTTCAGGAAGCCAAACAAGACCTTAGGTAACAGCTAGTACACTTACCGGTGATCTTCAATGAAGTCCAAAGCATCTTGTACAGTCTGTCTCATGTATGTATCTATGTCCTTATACAATTCGGGTAGGTTGTCGTCTGTGGGACGGGACCCGTACTCTATGATTAACTCCCTCGGCTTCGAGACTGAAGAGGCAGTCCTGAAATATAATAAAAATAATATTATGAAGACGTGTTTGTGTGTTACTTGTTTAGGTAGAAACGGCTGAGTGGATTTTGATATGTTTGTATTGTTCTATGTCATTGGAACATCTTTCGAAGTCAACTTTCACTGTTTTATAGTGTTATCAGAAAAAAAATCACGTATTTATATGGGAGCCCCCAAAATTTTCTAATTTATTACAATTTTTAGGGTTCCGTACCCAAAGAGGCAGACAGACAGCGGAGGTTCAGTAATAGGGTCCCGTTTTAAGCCTATTAGTAAACCACCTCCACTGTCTGTCTTTCTCCAGGCTGTATCTCATAAACCGTGATAGCTAGAAAGCTGAAACTCGCACTTGGCCGGTTTTAGTATTTTTTGTTATAGCAGCAACAGAAGTACAGACGACAGCACATAAAGTTACTACAATCTGTCAAATTTCTGCAATAGATTTTCAACCCTATCACAATGGAGGTAGGTCAATGTTCGATTGGTAAAATTTGACAGATTCGTATACGTTGACCTGCTGTCGTCTGTACATCAACTGTGAAAATGTCAACTGTCTAGATGTCGGATGGACAGACGGACGGACCAACGGACGGTCAGACAGACAGCAAAGTCTTGGTAATAGAGGCCATTTTGGAACCCTTAAAACCACAAACATCTGTATTAATAATCCCCCTTTGAGAGCTATTAAGTCAACTTCCCCAAAAGGAGGGGGCTTTTCTACTTCTACCTACCTCTTCCCTCCATCGATATCCTCAGCCAAGTCCATCTGGCAGCACAGCTCACTCTCCAACTCTTCTATCTTCCACTCTAACTTCTCATACATGTCGAAGTCATCTACATTCTGGTAAACTCCCATTTCTTCTTCTATCTCCTTCTTCACAACTTGTGTAAGTCCATCTCTTTCCGTCAATTCTTCTTTTAAGACAATATTTTTATCTTCTGTGTCATTAATTTCAATAATTTTTTTATTGTTATCTTCCATCTCGCCTTGTTTTACTGATATTTGTTGTTCTGTCTCTTTCTTAGCTGTTTGATCTTTTATCTCGCTCTGTTTTACTGTATTTTGATCTTCTGTCTCTTTCTGATTTAACGATACTTGTTTATCATCTTCCATCTCTTTCTGTTGCACTGTATTTTGATCTGCTGTTTCTTTCTGATTTAATGATATTTGTTTATTTTCTGTCTCTTTCTGTTGTACTATAGTTTGATCTTCCATCTCATTCTTAACTACTGATACTTGTTTATCATTTTCTGTCTCTTTCTGTTGTACTGTTAATTGATCTCCCATCTCTTTCTGATTAACTGATACTTCTTTATCATTTTCTATATCTTTCTGATCTACTACAATTTGATCTTCTGTCTGTCTGTCCGTATCGTTAGTATTAAGTTTATTGTCTTTGTCCAAGTCTTTCTTAGTAGTGAATAGTGGGTAGGTGAGAGCTAATATGATCGGCTGGTCTGGTAACGGGCACTGTTTGTATGATCGCATTATCTGTGAAAAAATAACATTGTTTGTATTGAAAAACCGGCAAATGGTAGTCGGACTTGAAGAATTCCATACCATTTGGTAAACTTATAAAAAAGAACGATTTGTATATAAGTATGTTTACTTATAAGGAATTTTCTGAAAAAGTAGTGAACCGATTTCAAAAATTCTTTCACTATAGGGAAACTATATTGTCCCCGAGTACTTAGGCTATACTTTCTCCGGGTCCGGTAAGTAGTTCCCTCGGGAAGCAGGTGAAACCGAAAAACAAAATTAAAGTAATTAAGTAAAATGAAATATCAAAATTCTATGTAATCCTATTTAACACCCGAATAGTGTGAATCGGACTCGAAGTCTTCCGAAGCCCACTGCTGCGTTTTGCTTACAAATGACTATGACACATGCGCGGATTTGAACTCGAATTTAGTTGCCAACCGACTTCGAGTGTTGCGACAAGTGTACTTACATATTTCAAGTCCTGGTCGCTGTATATGAGATGGCAGCTGTCTATGATGAGTACGTTGACATTGCTGATGCTGAGGAGCTGCTCCTCCAAGAGCTGCTTCAGCACTGAGGAAGTGCAGATCACGACCTAGAAAGGTCATCCAAAAATTTTAAAAATAAAGCTGAGGAGCTAATTCAGGATATATTGGACAGCTCATTTAAGTGAGTGAAGCTGTAGGCTACTTTACTACTACTTACGTTTACTACTACTTACGACTCGGGTACGATTCCCGGGTGGGGCCAAAATCGCTTTGTGGATTTTAGAACTTTCACAAAGCACCCCGGAGTCTAGAACTTGGTGATTGATACACCCGCGCATCGTCGGTCCTCCGTCTGATCTCTCTCTGGTCGTGTTGGAGTTTCCGACCCATCGGGCTATGAGAGTGAGGGAATAGAGAGTGCATCTGTGTCTGCGCAATTGCTTGTGCACTATAGTATGTAATGTGCAGCTGGCTGATTTCCTTATATGGGAACAGCCGCCGTGGCCGATAATCGGCCATGGACGCCATTATTATTAGTATTATACCCACCTCCTTCTTCTCCAACTCAGCGGTCCAGTCGTACACATCACTGTAGACCTGAGCGGCTGCCGTGCCCAGGTCTGTGAGTATCTTGAGCTCAAAGGCCACCACTTGCACTCGGGAGGCACGGGTGATGTACACTGAGCGCTTGCTGCCTTCGAAGAGGGAGCTGGAAAGAATCACAATATGTAATAGTCAGGTTAATGGTGAATTATCTAACAGGATTAACTGCAGTTAATGTGGTAAACAGACCAAATTTGTCTTTATTGTCCTCAATATTGGTCTTTATCGTCCCACTCCTGTGCTGCAGCCTAATCTCACACGGAGAAGGATTGAGCGTTAATCACCATGAGCTAGAGATGCAAATTGTTGATTTCAGACTTTATAGTCCAGTCATCTTTAATCAGCCATTGGTGTCCAAGATACGTAGAAAGTACATAGAAAGTACAGACGACAGCAGGTCGACCTACTGGAATCTGTCAAATTTCACCAATTGCAAACTAACCTTCCGTAATTGTGAAAAGGTTGGAAATCTATTGAAGAAATTTGATGGACTGAGGTTAATGTGCTGGCGTTTGTACAATAGGCACGACGACTAAAAAAATCGAATTAGTCCGTCTTTTAGATTACAAAAAAATATTGCATACGTATTTTTTCGTTTTTCATCTACTCAAATAATTACGAAGCTACAGACCGTTGAAATTGCGCGTGACGTCACGCCTTTGTACGATTTTTGCATAGGCGTGACGTCAGGAACCCCCACTCCTGAACTTTAACACTCATTATCTTTGTTATTTTTCATAGTATTTTAAAAACAAAAAATACGTGTCAAATATTTTGCAATAATCTAAATTATGAACTAAGTGGATTTGCTTACTTTTTACCCTGTCGTCATGCCTATTGCTATGGCTTAATTCCACATTTTCATTGACTAATTTACTCACCCACGGATCTGATAGGCCTTTTCGTAGAGCAACCGCACCGGTATGAAGCTAGCATACTCTACGGCTAGAATATTCTTGGTAGCAGCGGCCGCAGCCAAGCGCGCACCGCCCTCAGCTGCCGTGAAGCGGGAACAGCACGCTTCCATCATTGTGGCCTGGAATGAGGTTCTTATTAGAACAATTTAATTAACCCCTGACGAAAAAAGTGGGGTGTTATAAGTTTGACGTGTCTGTCTGTCTGTCTGCCTTGTAGACTATAGAGTTTCTTTGTAAAACTTGGCAGTAATATACCTTACTAGCTTCCTCCAGCAGTTTCACCCGCTTCCCGAGGGAACTATTTCCTGTACCTGCATAAAAAGTAGCCTGTATGTTTTTCTGATATAATAAGCTATATTTCAGCTAAGTTTCATCAAAATCAGGGTGGACATGGCTACTTATTACCTGATCACAAATAATAATTGACAACGAGATACAGTCAGTACAAGCATAAATGTTACACAATCTATATTAGTATTATAAAGCTAAAGAGTTTGTTTGTTTAAACGCACTAATCTCAGGAATTACAAGTCCGATTTGAAAAATTATTTCAGTGTTAGATATCCCATTTATCGAGGTAGACTATAGGCTACTTTTTATCCGGGTGCGCGCAGTAGTTACCACGGGAAAGCGAGTGAAACCGCTGGCAGAAGCTAGTATCTAATAAGAATGGAGGTTAACAAAGGTATTGGATTAACCATAAAATACTCACGTTTCGAACTCCTAACGGCTACTAGACGGTAAAACACGAACACTACACCACGTTTCTTGCGAAACAATCACACAAATTGTTATTGGAAACGTGAAATATGATCGTAAAAAGCCGACACATACTTAGAAGCTACATGTTTTCGCTAAAACACGACTTAAAAGCCGAACTAAGCTGCCACACGGTGATCTAAGCCGTGTTCTATGATCGCATAACGTTTATTCTTAGTTAGAATGAGTATATTCGTTAATTTAAGTAACAAACAACTCGGAATAAAGCTAAGCAAGTAGCGATCGGGAATCGCCAAACTTTGCAAAAAAATGCCAAACTGAAATGTCAGATTTGTTGGATGTCAGTGTCAATGTAAAGCAGTAAATATGGCGGACCAAATGTTGCTAGATACCGTTACAAGTTACTACTAAATTATTCTAACATAACTCTTCATCTTCATAATTCCTTCACTGATGAGGATCGCGATAGCAAATTACGTCCCTCCATATAGAATGGGACAATAGGTTTGACTGCGTGGTGGATATTAACCCCTGACAATCTGCTCGACTGTATCTGACCATCTGGCTGGTATAAGTCTCCTAGCCTGGGATTTTTCTTCTTATCTCACTCGCTGCAGGTTTAATCACCTGACAAGCCCTAGTGTCAGAGTTTTCTCAAATCCGCCTGACGGCCTCTGACGTGAATTTATAACTACGACTGCTACTGAGTAACAATCGAGGACGACGGCTTTACGTGCCCTCCCAGGCACGGGGGTGTAACACCGCCAACTTCCAAACTCCAGGCTGCTTTGTGAAAGCCTGGGATGTATACCCTTAACTTGGCCTACAATTATACCTTCTCTAGACTGTCCTTATTTATTAACACTGCCTGCTCCCCGTCCAGTTGTTTGAAGGAACAACTTTCCGCACCAGAATAATAACTTAAAAAAGAGGCCAATATCGTTCCTCAACTCTAGGCTATCTCACTGTATGTATGTGCCAAATCTATACTAATATTATAAAGCTGAAGAGTTTGTTTGTTTGAACGCGCTTATCTCAGGAATAATTATTTCTTACTATATAAAAATAATATAATAATATATAAAAATAATTATTTCTTACTTACACTTAATGACATGCCCATCAATTTAGGAGCGGTCCCCCAACGCGACGTATTTTTTTATTATTTTTTACTTTTTAAAGGGAAATTAAGTTTTTGTGTCGGGGGTTTTTTAAATTTTTAATTTAATTTTTATTTCATTCTTTTTATAGGTAGGTGGGTCGGTCGGTACAAGTAGGTATTTTAATATACAAAGCTATTTGAAACCCCATCAATAATATACTCGATATCAGTATACTTGAAATTTGCCGACATTCGATTCATCTCCCCACTTTTACCCCCACAACTTTTAAACGGCTCAACCGATTTTGATCAAACATGTCTAAGAACACTCGCCCGTAAGTAACCTTTAATACAAAAAAAACTAAATTGAAATCACTGCATCCGTTCAGGAGTTATGATGCCACAGACAGACTGACAGACAGACAGACAGACAGACAGACACGTCAAACTTATAACACCCCTCTTTTTTCGTCGGGGGTTAAAAATAGCTTGCTCGGGTACTCAAACTACAACATCATAATTACATCAGTGAGTACTCGCCAACTGATTGTCGTCACAGAGCAACGCGTGAGACGCTTGCAGGAGAGGAATATGGATCACATGCACGCAGTGCCGGATTAACCTGTCATGGGCCTGTAGGCAATACAATTTTCGGGCCCCTTTTCTTACCTACTCTGACTGACTAAGTAAATCATGTGATGTATTTTTTTGCCTTTTTCCCACATTTCTTAAAACAAATTCCCGATCTAGGCATGGCTGACATGACCAGTGGCGGCGCTAGACCAAAATTGTACGTCGGCGAAATCAAGTTCGCGAGGCCCTAGGGCGGATCCAGCTGGGGGGGGGGGGG
>NWSH02000511.1:213949-226920 GCA_002382865.2 Heliothis virescens
AAAAGTTTTATTTTTTTATCCCTTTCAGTGTTTTTTTGTGAAGTCGGTTTTGTTTTTTTTCGTAATCGGGTCTAAAACTATAATATCTTTAATACCCACCCACCCACAGTGACAGTCGGTTCCCGTAATAGTATCATCGACATAGAAAATCAAGTTTTGACCTATGAAATTTGAAGAGTTCTCTCGATTTCTCCAGGATCCCATCATCAGATCCTGGTCTCCTTACCATGGAACCACCTGTGAAGAACACCCTTTCAAACAAAGAAGAATTTTGAATATCGGTCCAGCCATCTTCGAGTAACCGGTGAATATACATAAAAAAAAAGATACGGTCGAATTGAGAACCACCTCCTTTTTGGGAAGTCGGTTAAAAAATTGACAGATTTGTGTACTCTGACTGGCTGTCGACTGTACTCGGAGCTTGTAAAAACCTTCTCGTCCCTTTCATAGTGGGGTAGACAAGGCAACTACGCCTCCAGTTGGTTAAATGCTCTTGGTTTTAATTTTATGACAAATACCTAAACCTTATCAGTGTTATCTATCATTAAAACGTAGGAATGACTCATAGTTCGTCATCAACAGAAAGATGACCTAATTAATGTAATCTAACACGGGTGTTTTTTATTTTAACAATGAACGTGATTATACCATTTTTATCAGAGCTCTTTAGGGTGAACACCCTGAAATCAGATTTTTTGACAAAGCTACTTCGGACTTCCCCGGTATAGTGACAGAAATAAAGGCCTAACTACAAGACGGCAAACACACATTTTATACACAAACATGAATGAGACAAAGATCTTACGATTGTAAGATTTCTTTTTGTTCTGTATGTTGTTGACTACAAAACATAAAATCCCTTATTTAAAGAAGTTTACTGAGAAACATGCAATTTTCCTCTTGTGGAAGATGTAGTTGTTATTAAATTAGTAAGTCACGTAGCTTACTCAAAAAAATACACATTTTAGAAGAAACATTCGTTGTCGTAATTCGCCATTGTCTGGGACCGTCATTAATTTTTTTGACAGTTTGTTTGTTTCTTTTCTTCTTACGATTTCGGAGTTCTTTCGAGAAGACTGGTCAATTTTATTTACTATGTTCAAAAGTTCTTGTGCTCTGCCATTACTTTCCAGTGTTCAGAAATAAACAGCGGTGTATATCTGCCAACATATTGTAGTCCGATAGCCAATGCCTTTGTGGGTTACTTTTACCAAAAAGTCCGACCATCAAAAGTTGACACAAAAGTTTAGAGTTGGTGCATCGATGTGCAAAATATTTTCATGGTGAGATTAACTTTATATTTGGTTTTAAATACTGATTTATAATAGTCTTAAAAGTGAAATATTCTGTGAAATATAATAGCCGCACTATCAATAGATTTAGGTAGGTATATGTGATGATGCGGTAATTTTTGTTTACAAATAAATGGAGCTTTGTATTTATACCTAACAGGTGTTTGATGTAAACATAATATTTTTATGGAATTAGATTTACGGCCATTTTCACCCATTCTTTTCTATGGCATATATGTATGTCAGATAGCTATTTAGAACTCTATCTAGAACCTGTGAACTGGGTTGGAGTGTGTTGTATGTAAGTGTGGTAGCCTCAGGGGCGCTATGGAGCGAGGACTTAGAATTTTCTTTCGTTTTTTATTTTTTCATAGAACTGTAAATTTTTATGCAGCGTTGGGTCAGGGATGACAGTACAAATCATTTCACCTCAGAAGAGCATGGAGCTATCTTGCACCGTTTCCAATTTATTTGACCTGGATTTCTTTTTTGACTTAATCATATTTTCGGAGTTATTTTTTTATGGATTTTCGAACATTTCTCTGCAGCATACGATTAACCATATCCATAGAAACCATTTAGCCTCAGAGGCAACAGGAAACAGCTGGTCTGTTGTATATCCATGGATGTAAATAGCAGTGAGATCTGGATATTCAGTTTCCTGCCTGCAGCATCAGATCATAGTGTTACTGCCATTACATGTCAATTTAGAATTCTAATCTATACTAATAAAATATATGGGCGAAGAGTTTGTTTGAGCATGCTAATCTCAGGAACTACTGGTCTGATTTGAAAAATTCTTTCTGTGTTAGATAGTTGTTCCCACAGGACGCGGGTGAAACTTCTGGCAGAAGCTAGTAAAATATATGGGCGAAGAGTTTGTTTGAGCGCACTAATCTTAGGAACTACTGGTTCAGTTTGAGAAATTCATTTATCGAGGAAGCCTACTTTTATCCGTCTCCGTGCATGGAATAGTTCCCTTGGGAAAAATTGAACACTCGGGTGAAACTGCTGGTAGAAGCTAGTTGTTTGTGCTTATACCGATTTTAACTCCATTTTATTTTTAAGCTTTTAAATAAAAGCTCATCTCATATGTAAAATTCTTCCTTGCCATATCGACTTTCACACAATCCATCCATCGTTTTTTTGGTCGTCCCCTTCCGCAATATCCATCTACATTCATGCTCAAAACTTTCCGCACATCATGAATCAACCAATATTCATTTCCAACCTTTTTTATCTATTTCAGAAAAAATGCAGCATTCGAAAAACGATAGCAAGATCCCGATCCCGCCAAACTTACTGAAAAATTTCAACGTCTACGACATTTTGGAACCACAAAAAACTACCGCCAAAACTAGTGATGTGGCCAAGGTCGATAAACTAATCGATATCGATGATTGTTCCAAAGATTCGGGTGTTGAAAGCTTAGATTTGAACGCATCGTTTTTCGATAAGAATAGAGACTTTGATTTAGTTGATTTGTTTCAAAATATATTTGTCACACCACAACATATAAAGCAGAAAGAGACTGATAGTAATGAAATTGATGGGGCATCGAATTTTTTGGCTTCGAACCACGTGGAACATCCACCTGGTTTTGACGAGTTTCTCGATATTTTAGAGTCTGGTAAGAAAATTGACTGGACGAATTTAGGGCAGTCTAAAAAGGAACCAGTTTCTAAATATGATTTTATTGAAAAAACACCAAAAGTTTTAGTGCCGAAAGTATTTGACGAACCCGATTCGGACCCTGAAGATTTGATCCACGAAGTATTGGCTCAAAAAACTTTGGAAAAGCTTGGCAGTACTAGTCAAACGCCTAAACTAAAATCAGACAGCCCTAAAAAAAAAGTAAATCTAACCATGTCTGACGTAACCACCGATTTTTCCCGCTTCAACTTAAACAATAGCTTGAACAATTCGAAATTCGAAAGCGGAAGTAATGAAGTCAAGACACGTCCTGAGTCCAAACCGAGTCCAGTGAACAGTCAAATCAGCAACTCTTTAACAACATTCACTGTTAAAGCTATTCAGAAGGACGAAAAAGTGTATAAAAAGAAGCGCATACAAAAACCTGATCATTTGAAAGCCACTTACACAAAAGGGCCGGATTTTTATGAAAAATCTGTCGTTTTGCCGCAAATCATGGCGCGACTGACCGCCCGTTTGGACTACGTAGAAGAAATAGCCAATCAGAAAAAGCGGTTGATTTTAGACGGTGGTGGTGCAAAACGGGAAGAAGAAAAAACAAAAGCGACCTACTCAGGTACGTCGTCACCGTTGAACATACAAACTAAAGTGCAAAACAAACCTTCTACTTCGGGAATTAGTTATTTAAAAACTCCTATAGTAGAAGACCCGAGTCTTTCTAGTTTTAGACGAAGTTACACAACTGAAAAACCAGTCTGCAGCAGTCTTGGTAAAAAACCTAGCACTTCGGAAAATTCTGAGTTCGGAAAACTGTCTCCTATAGTGCTTATGGAGGATTGTAATAAAGAAAGGCTGAAAGCTCTGAAACAGAGCCAGAAGTTTATAGAATTTGTGCTAGATGGCAAACATAAATCTTAATAATTTGTGGGATCGAAAGAAAAACTTATTTAGATGTTTTATTTCAAAGCGGTGAGCGATAGTTGTGTGTGTTAATGTATAGATGAGAGCAGGTCAACCTACAATAATCTGACATATTTCTGCAATAGATTTTCAACCTTATCTCTATAGTGGAAGGTTAATGTTCGATTGGTAAAATTTGACAGATGCAGTTAGGTTGACCTGTCTGTACAATCAGCGCTGTGACTCTGTCTCTGTCAGGGTCGCGGCATTAAGCTGAGCGAGGGCCATATTGCGTGTTTGCGACGCATATTCCTCCCTCTTATCTTCCTCTTGTCTTCCTCTTGTCTTCCTCTTGTCTTAATTTTACGATTCGTCTTGTTTGTGCCATGTGTCCTAAGCACGCAATAAAAGGAATTTTCTTTCTTTCTATTAGGACCGCTCAGTAGTGGTTAAGTCCATAAAAAGACAAAGTACATGTACATTAGTACACACACACATATATAACTCGCCGGATTTCTTGAGATAGAACATTTACACAGCTCTTGTTAAAAACCTTACGAATCTGACGTCAGCCATTTGATGTCTCGCGCAGGCTTTGGTTTATGTAATTAACAGTGCTTTCCAACTATCTTTTTTAATCGTACAGACGACAGCACATCAAGTTACCACAATCTGTCAAATTTCTGCGATAGATTTTCAACCTTATCACAATAGTGGAAGGTTAATGATCTAATGGTAAAATTTGACAGATTGGTATACGTTGACCTACTGTACCTACAGTACAGTCGACAGCAAGTCAGTGTATACAAAGCTGTCAAATTTCCGCGATCGATTTTCAACCTTATCACAATAGTGGAAGGTGAACGTTCGATTGGTAAAATTTTCCAGATTTGACAGGTTTTGGGTACACTGACTTGCTGTCGTCTGTACCATAGGTTTTGCGCGTATTCTACGACAGAAAACAATTAACAACTATCGGAAAACGTTGTGAAAAACCGTGTGGAATATCCGCTAATATGAAAACACTGTTCATCACTGCGCGGTCACTAATAGCCAACTTCAGATCGGCAAAGTTATATGACTAGAGCGTTAGAGGCTAGTTTCATCACTTTAATATAAGATGTTCTTCCGATTGATTTATGAACTATATTTTATTATTTTCGATTATAAATTAATTTGGTTGATAGTTTGTTTTCAGAAGTGGTAAAACTGGCCTATGTCTTAAGGAAGGCTACGGCCCGGTCCGTTGATGGCAAAGTATGGCATGGGGAATAAAAGTATAACTTAATGGATAGAAATAAGGATAAAATTATGGTAAAATTGAGTTTCTATTATCAAACTACTTATATATTTTTATTCGTCACTATAAAATACTTTGCCGTGCTATGTCACTAATGGACGATGTGCCTAATTATGTAATATTTAGGGTGCGTCTTGCGTGGACGAATCAATGTGATTGCGAAGCGATCCGAAGCGAATTCGAGGCGGTACGGTGCGCTGCGTCGCTTCGCGTTGGCATCAAGATTGCTCACATAGGACGCACCGTAAGAGTCAATTCTTTAATATTCAGATTTCTAGAATAAATATATTAGATATATTTTCTAAAAAAATATAATTGAAGTACCATACTTATTCGCATTGTAAAAGTAATCTGACTATTTTGAAAAATGGCTCCGATATAAGGTATATTCAAAATTTTGGAATCTACTGAGGAAATCATAATTTTCTTTCATTCTTTTTACCAAGAAAAGATTAAGCGTTGAAAATTAATATTGACTTCAGAGGTTTTCAGTCATTTTGAGCATACTTAAGGGTTTAAATCCTTACAAGTACTTTATAACTCTGTCTGTCTGTCGCGCTTTCACGCGAAAACGGCTGAACTCATTTATATGACGTTTGGTATAGACGCATGCACATCAACCTACTACAATCCGTCAAATTTCTTCAATAGATTTTCAACCTTATCACAATAGTGGAAGGTTAATGTTCGATTGGTAAAATTGACAGTTCGGGTTGATTGACCTGTGGTCGTCGGTACACTGATAATCTAGGGCCTAAGAAAGGGCATAGGCTACTTTTTCGTTACTGCGTTTTTGCAGGTAAAACCGCAGGATACAGCTAGTAGTATAACAAAATACATTAAATGGCAACATGATTGACGTAGTGGCTCAGTAATTAGCAGCTGCGTCGCGTGTCCTGGGTTCGATTCCCGCACGAAATAACGCTGTTTCGGGCCTGGATTAATTTGTAATGTATCTTCGCAATATTTTTAGTTTAGGTGCCATTTATGAAGCATTTTTATAGATAGAATATTAAGTATATGCAAGTATATTATAGGCAAAAACCTGTAAGGGTGCGTCCTGCGTGGACGAAGCGATCCGAAGCGAGAAGCCGCGTCGTCACCACACGTCACAAATATCACGAATGTTAGTAAGACACTTGACAGGCAGCAATTGTCTGTTATTTTCGCGTCGCGTAGCTTCGCGCTCACGTAGGACGCAACGTTACTCATATCATAATGTTAGTCTGAAGTTCGTGCCGTTAAGGTTTGGTTTATGTTGCAGACTTACGGCCGTTCCCAATAACTTATCTATCTCTGGATTTGCTTACTAGAGATAGAATTTTGACATTAGCCCCATACAAGTAATGTGAAAGTCCTATCTCTAGTAAGCAAATCCAGCGATAGACAGAATATTGGTTTCCGCAGTTATACGCAGTTCACAAATTATAAATTAAGTTTTATCATCTTAGCAAATAAGGGCAGATGTAATTTTATCAATATTCAGATTCTTGTTTTCGAAATCGGTCATTAAGGTTCGATTAAATCCATTTCAAACAATTCAATGTCTGTTTTAAGGTTTCTTGTTGTACATATATGAAAGACTGATGGCCAGTTTCACAGGTTGCAGATAAAGATCTAGATAGCCATAGAAAAGTAGTTAAAATTAAAAACATTTCTATGGCAGTATCTGCCAGATAGCTATATAGAACCTGTGAAATTGGCGCTAAAAATGCCGTGTTGTGTGTCTTATCTATACTAATATTATAAAGCTGAAGAGTTTGTTTGAACGCGCTAATCTCAGGAACTACTGGTCCGATTTGAAAAATTCTTTCAGTGTTAGATAGCCCATTTATCGAGGAAGACTATAGGCTACTTTTTATCCGGTTGCGCCGAGTAGTTCCCACGGGATACGGGTGAAACCGCTGGCAGAAGCTAGTCAATAATAATATGTATGTGATTGATAGCCATTGTTTAACTCAATAGTCGGATCAATCATAAACTTATTTGATTACTGAACAGAATCGGACAGCAATATTTTACGGAATATACACGTACTAGCTTCCGGCAGCGGTTTCACCCGCATCCCGTGGAAACTACTCGGCGCACCCGGATAAAAAGTAGCCTATAGCCTTCCTCGATAAATGGGCTATCAAACACTGAAAGAATTTTTCAAATCGGACCAGTACTTCCTGAGATTAGCGAGTTCAAACAAACAAACTCTTCAGCTTTATAATATTAGTATAGATGCAATTAAGTTTTTATTGAGAATTTATGAAATATTAATTTAATGAAATGCACTGTGTGTATAAGCATTTAGAAATACATATATTTTATACTATTATAGATCTGTGTAGAAATAGAAATTAATTGATTGATGATTTTTATGTTATGTAGTTTGTTAAAGATACAAAGATTATTCTACAAGCTATAATTTAAGATGCTATTTGATGTATGTAGGAAATATCTATCCATATGTTATCCGATATTAAAGTATAGAAGTACATATTTATGACTATGACTTTTATTACTATTAGATTGTCCATGTATCGAGAAAGGCTGTAGGGGGATGTGATTGTGTAACCGCTGGCGGTGGCTAGTTGGAATAGAAAAAAATAGAACTTGTACTAATTTCAAAGGGAACAACTTAGTTGCCGATTGCCCATCTAATCTACTGCCTATCTGGGGGGTGATTCTCTAACGCAAAACATCTTTACAACCAAGAAATCATCGTTGCAACATCTATAAGTGCGCGATCGCAGCGCTTCAACGATGTTGACGGCGCGACATAGAACTAAAATATGGTTCCAAATGTATGAAAAATCATCCTCGCCTTGACAACGGCGACTTCGCCTTCGATTTTATCCTTCAAACCGAAAAGCTTGTCATTTGTTTGGTCGTCGTTGTTGTCATCTATGATGTGTCAGTTAGAGAATCGCATGGCTGATCTCCACGGTATTTATATTGTGTTACTGCGTAGTTACTGCGTAACACGATACCTCTTTGTAAGACTAGCTCTTTAGCTTTTATTTACCGCTTCGTTGGTCTAACTGTCGCATAGTGCGACTACTGTGCGCAAGATCTCGGGTTCGATTCCCGGGTCAGGTCGAAATCGCTTTATAGATTTAAGAAACTCACAAAGCAGCCTGGTGGCTGGATGTTGGCGATTGATAAATCCAAGCATCGGAGAGCACATTAATATTGCTCCTGTGCCTGATCTCTATCCGATCGTGTCGGATTTCCGTCCCATCGGGTAATGAGAGTGAGGGAATAGAGAGTGCACCTATGTCAGCGCAAATGTGCGTGCCAGTAATTTGCCCTGTGCAGCTGACTGATCTCTTTGTATGAGAACTGCCGCCACGGTTGACAATCGGCCTTGGACGCTATCGTTTTATTTCAGTGCCAAAACTACAAATAACAGACAGGACAGACGCCTTTACGTTTCCAAGACTTGAAGGAACCAGGATGTAAGTAGTGATGAAATTATATCCCATACATAGACTACAAACCGTATCAAAAAATCAAAATTGATACGTGTGGCTGTTATTGAGTCAGGAGCATAGAGAGAGAGAGAGAGTTTGCAGAGCAGAGCGGCCATTCTTAGCCGAGACGTTAACTAAAATTATTCTTTGTAACTTATTGTGGAAAGAGGGGCTCGTGGCTAAGTGACTGTATTAATCCTGCATTCATTTGGACATCAAACTTTATAGCTCTCCGTTCACACATCCTTCCGCAAAGTAAGTGCATCAAACATTTTAAAGTGACGCTTTTTCACCAATAAGTAATTCAATATAATGATTAAATACACGCAGTACTTACCTACATAGTTCATTACTTCTTCGTCATGTCAGCATATAGAACATAAAACTACTTTGTAAAACAATAACGAGGCACATTGTTTAATGTAATATAACACCAGTGAGCCATTTCAGGCTCGTACAATAACTTCTTAGTTTCTGGAGAAGTCCCGAGACTTCGTTCGGGACAATACCCTATTACGTCTCAGTTTGGGCACTGCGATGAAGGGAAACTAAGTTTCATTACGTGACGATCACGGGACAGTCCCGTGTATATTTGTTGCCAAACAAAAAATTCAAGAGACACCAAAATCGGCTATTATCTTGGCAGCGATGGATGAGATGGATTTTTTGACACGTTTATTTTTTTTGGGAATTTATAATATGATTTTGTTATATTATTTCAATAGATTTTAACACTTTTCAGCTATAATCTTTCATATATCGACTATCGTATCACAATATCGATTATTATTTACATGTCTCATCACTAGTATTTTTTTGAGGTGAGCGCGTTTCAGTTCTTGTGGAATATTGTTCAATGCATTGTTATTATGTATAGCTGTCTCTTTTAAACTTTTGTAAAATTGTTACTGTGGTCTCCCTTTCTACCAAATGATGTGTATCTTATACAAGTTAAGGTAGTCTGGAATGTTTTTCCAACCAACAAGTTGTTCGGTCGGTTCGGTTATTTTACTTTTCGCGTGAATTATTATTGTTGTTATTGTAAAGAATATAACTTTACATGTCTAATTAATAGTAAAACGGTTGAAATAAAAATCGTATCATAATGGAGCAATTATTAGCATTAGAAAATGAAATCAAGCAATTGCGTAAAACTTTAACGGAAAAGGAAAAAGAAATGGAGAAACTACGGAAGGAAATATTTATTGTAAGTTGAAATCTTTGTACTTTTTGATTGAAAACTTTTCAAAAGTATGTAATTTAACCTAATAGAATTAAATAACCTAAGTTCCTACCTATAAATAAGTGCAAAATAGCAAAGTGTGCCGGCTGTATGCAGTATTTAATATTTAAATGAAAACATTGATTCAGACAGTAATTTACCGGCACACCAATTGTGTAAACACATACTTAATTTATTCGTTAAAATGTGTTACTAACTGATCTTATCTTCAGCAATTTAATGCGTCATATTTAAACGAAATAAGTAACAAAAGATAAATGTCTTTTCTAATGTAAATTATCTTTATCATTAAAGCCTTTGTAACCTTAGCATTAAGCAATTACTTAGCTGTCTTCAGCGGTTTAAAAGTATTCTTTATGTTATTCAGATAATTAAACATATTATCAAAATCCATTTTGTAGTTTTTGCGTGCCTATGGGTAACTAATAGCAGCACGGGTAGAGATAAGGTAAAGCAACGTTTGGCAAGGTCGGGTCATGGCTGGGTGGCCATCTTGTCATGAGAAGTCCCTCCGTGTTGTGGGATTTGAATATTTGTGGCATTCCTTATGGTTAGTTACAAGCCCGAAAGTCTGACCACCAGTCTTACCAAAGTGTAGTCGGGTTGCCCAGGTAACTGGAGTGTGGAGGTCAACTAGGCAGTCCCTCCATGTAAAACACTGGTTCTCAGCTGTATCCGGTTAGACTGGGAGCCGACCCCAACATAGTTGGGAAAAGGCTAGACAAATGCACTTTTGTGTGAACGAGTAACAAACATCCATACATCCCAACTTTTATATGAATAAAGTTAATGTGATATTATTTTTTCCAGAATCAGACACAAATATCAAGTGGTGGACAGAATAATGAGATTGAGTCTATGGTCAAATGTGGACAGCTACCCAAATGGGCCATAGAGAGGTATGGTATAACAGACTATTTACATATCTGCTGAAGATTTTGTCAAAATACAAATGAAACAATCAATCAGAAGTTATAGAATACTTTCAAGTTTTTAATTTTAACTTATTATTATTAATTACCACCTGTGTAAACCCGGGATCCCAGATCCGATTCCTGACTTGGTTTCATAATGTTTTGTGGGTTGTAGAAACTTGTGCAAAGTTGTGAAGGGCACTTAAACCCGGAGTCCGCTAAATCTTACTCAATAGCAGTAGGTAGTTGTTCAAATTCCACATTTGAGAAAACTGATACTAGGGTTGTTAGCCCTAGTTCAGATATGCGGGAACCGCGCGTTTTTCTAGCGGTAACCGCGCGGTTATGTCTGAAAGATTACTTAATAATTCGTACAAATAAGACCCGCGCGATTTTAGAATCGCATGGAAATCGCGCTGTTCCCGCCGTGTCTGAAGTAGTCTGAACGAGCCCTTAGGTGATTATACCTGCAGCTCATTCAATAAAAAGAAGAAGTTGAGAATTAAACAAAACTTATGTAAATTGTTTTATTTCACTTCAGTTTGTTGATATCTTTGATTTATTATATTACTTAACTAGCTTCCGCCAGCGGATTCACCCGCTTTCCCGTGGGAACTACTGCGCGCACCCGAATAAAATAGCCTATAGCCTCCCTCGATAAATGGGCTATCTAACACTGAAAGAATTTTTCAAATCGGACTAGTAGTTCCTGAGATTAGCGTGTTCAAGCAAACAAACTCTTCAGCTTTATAATATTAGTATAGATTCATTATATTCCTTAATTAAACTACTTTTATTAATATTGTCCAAACAGATACAGCAGACAGATCCTCCTGCGAGACATAGGAGTGGCTGGCCAGGCTCGCATCTGTCAAGCTAGGGTGCTGATAGTGGGGGCAGGAGGCCTTGGCTGCCCCGCAGCTATGTATCTCGCTGCGGCTGGCGTTGGTGAGTACCACGGGGTTTTAAAAATGTTTTTCACCCGAATGCAAATCAAATAAAGTCACTTATATTTGTTAGCACAGGTATGAAGCTGAAGTTCTTATTTTTAGGATTCTGTACCCAAAGGGTAAATTGGGACTTGACTTTCTGGCTTTTGGCTACCCGTAACAACTTCAAATGACAGACGGAAGCTACCAATTTAACGTGCCCTTAGAAACATGGAGGAACTCGTCATGACATGATGGTCACCCATCCATGGATCAACCTCGCCAAGCTATTGCTTAACCTTATGATTGATTGAGATGTTACTTAGCCACAAGCATTTCTAATTTTTAAGGTTCCATACCCAAAGGGTAAAACGGGACCCTATTATTAAGACTGTCCGTCCATCTGTCCATCGGAAGAACCTAAGTCAAAGCCGCGCGGATCGATCGATCATAAGGTTAAGCAACGCTTGACGCGGTCGTTCCGTGGATGGGTGACCATCTTGTCATAACGAGATCTTCCGTGTTTCGGAAGGCACGATAAATTGATGAGTCCCGGCTGTCATTTGTACATCTTTGACAGTTGTTACGGGTAGTCAGAAGCCAGAAAGTCTGGCAACCAGTCTTACTAAGGAGCATCGGGTTGCCCAGGTAACTGGGTTGTGGAGGTCTGGTAGGCAGTCGCTCCATGTGGCACACTGGTTTTCAGCTGCATCCGGTTAGACTGGAAGCCGACCTCAATATAGTTGGGAAAAGGCTAGGCAGATGATGTCCGTCCATCTGTTACCAGGCTGTATCACATGAACCATGATAGTTCACATTTACCCGAGTCCGACTAGCATTTTGTAATAATCAGTGGTGTAGTTACGAAGGAGCTAGCCGGGGCACCAAGCTCAGGGGGCCCCTCGAATGAACCTGAGGGAGCCCCTGAACTTTTCAAAGTTACTCTCATTTTTTAGAATAAATAATAAAGACAGGTTGCGACCGGTCCTTCAAGGGGCCTCATTTTTCTATTTTGCCCCGGGGCCTGCGGTTACCTAGCTACGCCACTGGTAACAGTATAACTATTATTGCTTCCAGGTGAGATCGGTATAATAGACTACGATGTGGTAGAGCTGACCAACATACACAGACAGATCCTACACTTCGAACATGATGAGAACACCAGTAAGGCTGAGTCGGCTGCCGCTACTTTGAGAAGGTATGTGTGTAGCTGTACCTAATCTATACTAATATTATAAAGCTGAAGAGTTTGTTATTAAACGGTTTTATTTAGGTCAGA
>NWSH02000513.1:0-12364 GCA_002382865.2 Heliothis virescens
GCGTTCAAACAAAAAACAAACAAATAAAAAACTAAACAAACTCATCAACTTTATATCATTTGTATTTGATATAGATTTGGAACTCCAAAAATAACATTGCGAAAGTGACTGTTAATTTAGAGGGTGTTTGCTTTCCAGAAGTGACGGATGGTTGCCGGATATTATGTTATCTGAAACCGGACACGGTTGCCGGCTACCAACCCGATTAGCAAGCCGTTATCGATTGAAATCGTATCGTTATAATTTGCGAGAATGATGATCGAAAATCGTTGACTGTGCTGTCACAGTTTTGAAGGACCTAATGTTGTTACAAAAACCTTGAAAAAATATTCAGGGCTAGGCATTTTCCTCGATTTCACATGAGTCTTGAAAAAAAGAGGGTACATGTCTCGAGGGTCTATTATTCAGATGGTTTCTTTCATGTTACTAGAAACATCTATCCTTTCATTCATCCAAACAAACTTTGCGTTTAAGATAGTACTAGCTTCTGTGATTTCACCCGCGTCCTGAGGGTACTACTGCCTGCACCCGGGTAAAAAGTATAGATATTTTTTTGATGGAAAACTATCGCCACAGGCTTACATGAGCTTTCATTTTGAAGCTTTTTTTCGGGCATGTCATAGTTTCAGCCGCCTTGGCCAGCAACTGATCCTAATAGGAATTTTATTTGTTTCAATTAGTTGTAACATTTTATCAGTATGTATTACGTAACTAATTGCTTCTAGGAAAATACATATTACAAAAAACCGGCCAAGTGCGAGTCGGACTCGCGCATGAAGGGTTCCGTTCCATTATCTATGAAAAACAAACGTACTTATTACCTACAATTTGCCAAAACACAAATATATGAATAACAAAGTTATAATTTGCGGTTACTGAAAAAGAGCTATATCTCAAAAACTACTAACTGTATCTTGTTCAAACCAATTTTGGTTGGTAGTTTTTATTGAGATCTATAACATATATTTTTTTCAGATTTTTCACTCTGGTAGTTTAAGAATTAGAGGGGGGGGGACACACATTTTGGCACTTTGGGAGTGTCTTACTCTAAAATGATTGACTTTAGGAAAAAATGGTTTTAGAAACCTCAGTACCATTTTTTAAGACCTATCCATAGACACCCCACAAGTATAGGTTAGACGAAAAAATTTTTTTTTAGTTTTAGTTCCATGTTTGGGGAGCTCCCCCTATATTTTTATTTTTTTATTTTTGTACAAAAATCGTAAAGCGGTTAATATAATACATCTACCTACCAAGTTTTAACTGTGTAGTCCTAATAGTTTCGGAATAAAGTGGCTGTGACATACGGACGGACGGACAGACAGACAGACAGACAGACAGACAGACAGACAGACAGACAGACATGACGAATCTATAAGGGTTCCGTTTTTTGCCATTCGGCTACGGAACCCTAAAAATGAGTTTCTTCTGTTTCCCTAACCTTCATAAACATTTTGAGATAATTGAGATAAAAAACACTTTATCCATGTTGCTTACATTGTAAGATACTAAGATTTTGTAATAGATGTATTTAATTATGTAAGTACAGATAGATAGGTTATTGAATTCCATCTTTAATTTGTCACGCTCACAATCAGTTATCGAAGAGATAAACCAACACTCACTGACCAAGTTAATTAGGTATAGGGATGGGTAATCAACTGATCAACAAAAGTCCAATTAGAGCGGTCTAAACTACGCTTGATCAGTTCAATCGCTGTTCAGACTAAATAAATGAAATGTAATACCTACTTACAGCTCTCCAGTCTGATTGCCTAAATAAACTGAACTATAGGTATACTAGCTATAAATGACCTTGTCAGGGTCATGATTCCCAATTGATTGGCCTAATCGATACGAGCCGGCAGACTGAATACCACCACTATTTTTACCGAATACCGATTCAATTAATAATTAATTGAACCCTGTTTAGCGATGTAATTGATTCGTGTGGATTTGGCGTTTTTAATTGATTTGGAAAATCGGTTGCGATTTTGGCGAGTGATAGTGATTGTGATGTAATTTTGTACTACTACTCTACTTACTAATATTATAAACTTGAAAGTTTTTATGGATGTTTGTTCCTTTTACACGCAAGAACTACCGAATAGATTTTTGGTATATCTTTATCTTATATCACAATAGCATAACATAAGAGACTTTTTATCCAGGTGCGGTAAGGAGTTGCCAAAACTTCAAATTGTCTTCGTTGACTTCTGTTGTCATATTAGTAGTATAGAGAGCGCTTTCACACTGGAGGATTTTAGCGCGTCGACACTTTGTAGGTACGGTGGTCGCGCTTATACGAGCGTTAATAAACAATTGACTGCTACCGGTACAAACGACACCTGATACCGCCTGAATAGATTTTTCACGCTGAAAGTGTTTCGCGTGGAAAAACCGAGCGTACACGCACTACAAAATCCACTAGTGTGCGAAGTGTAGACGCCGTCAATCTGCCTCAATCTGTCAAAATTTTGCATTAGATTTTCAACCTTATCACAACAATGGAAGCTTAATGTTTGATTGGTAAAATTTTACAAATTCGGGTACCGTGATATGAAACTGTTTAGAAAAATAGAGTATTATATTTGAAAGCTAATGTTCACACAAATGTAATTCAAAGCAATCAGGCGGGAAGCTTGAAAGCTTGAATGCCAAAAGCCTAAGCGTTGAGTGGAATTACAGATAAGCTAAGTATTTCTTTTCGCCACTCTCTCAGACATTGAGTTTGGAAGAAAATAGATTGGATTGGAGATCTCTTTTTTATCTTTTTTATGGGAACTTCCGAACATTAAATCCGAAAGATTGTAATTTCCTTTTTAGATTTGAATTTCTTATTTACTTATGTAAGCTTTAGTAGTTTACGATTAGGTTTTCTTTAATAAATTATCTTTTATTTTTTAACTAGCAATATTTTTTTTTGAACCCGTTGGAGATTGAACCTCAGGAGGTGTGGTCAGATTTAAAGAATATATTGTAACCATTTCATCGAAGGTTCTAGGCTACTTTATATCTCACACGCTTAGTTCTTCCCACGGAACAGGGGTGAAACCATTGGCGGAAGGCAACTTTAAGACTTATTGCCTTTAATACTTCAAATCGTTTCATGTATTAAATGACACAATAAGGGTACCATTCCTTAAACCCATTCCCAACTAAGCAATACTCGATAATCTTGTAGTTACTTAAAACTTTTCCCGCAAATAAAAACTATGCCCTAACTCCAACGATCACCTGAACTAATGAAGCTTCAGGCTAACTACATATCTGTTTTACTACAAAATAAACGAATATAACAGTACAGTTCATAATTGTCCTGTGTAAACAGTACATAATTCAGAAATAGTTTCGTTAAATACTGCAGTTAAGTCCAATGACATTTCAGCACGTCAAACTTCGTGACAAACATTGGCCCAAATACTTAAACTGTTTCCGATTGACCATACATTTGTACAAATATATGTTGCAAACATGGCTGGACTTTTTTTTCAGTAATGGGGAGTCCACACGCGCGCCGTCGGGTCTAACGGGCGCCGCGCACTGCGGTAACAAAAGTACGCATGCGTAGAGCTTTCAAGACAAAAACAACTTTGTTTTTATTGCGATAAAGTTTATTTTTCTTTGGTGCGTGAAGAATTTCTGGGTGGAAATTCCGGGTGATTGAAAAAAAGTGTGATTTCACGCCGTATACGGGACTAACAATGGTTTGATTGGGAGGTATGTTTGAATTTGGAACTAATGAGAGCAATTCTTTATCTGGTTTTCAATCTTGATTTTATTAAGGGGTGCACAGAAGCCGAAAATTACTTAAGTACTCACTAAACTAATAATGAGTTTTGAAAATTAGTTTGTAACTGTGAATAAGTAAATAGGTCACCTACAAGTTTAATTTTAAGAAATGTAGTATACGCTATAGGAGGCGCATTTTTCGAGTGATTTATTATAAAGGTGCTAGGAGCGAATCGTCACCAATTTTCGACAAATAGTTTGCTGTCATGGTGTGCAGTTTGATGTCATTGACATTACCTATATAATACATTTGGATCGACATGCAATATAACTATTAAAGCCTTGATAATATGTCGTGATGACCATTGTACGGTTCAATTAAATAACAAATAGAACAAAAAAATATGGTTTTATATAATTAATTTTTATACAACGTTATGGAAATTAATAGAATTAAGTAATACATTCTTTTAAATACGTTTTGTTTTTCAATTTTATGAAAATATTTTAATGTTTTTTTTCTAGACGTATTTTTGTTTTGACACAGGGTTCAAGAAAATTGATTCAAATTAGGAAATTGAAAACAATTGAGTTTGAATTAAATGGTTTCTTTATTGCTGCAGCCATAAAAACAATAAAGATTATGGCAAGACCGATTAAGCTCCTACCCCAATTCACTGTAATAACACAATTTTCAAATGCCTTTTAAAACTTTTATATAAACACTAGCCGTTTTCCCGCGGTTTCACTCGCGTTCAGTGGGAATTACTGCGCGTACCCGGATAAATAGCCTATGTCACTCGTGGATAATGTAGCTTTCGAATAAGTAATAAAAGATTTTTTAAATCGGTTCATTACTTCTAGAGACTACCCCCTACAAACAAACTTACAAACAATTTTACGTCTTTATGATATTAGTATAGATTCATTTTAGGGTTCTGCATTCAAAGGGTAAAACGGGACCCTATTATTAAGACTTCGCTGTACATCCAACCGTCCGTCTATCACCAGGCTGTATCTCGAGAACCGTGAAAGCTAGTCAGATATTTTCACTGAAACTAGAGAATAAATTAAATATTTCAGGGGCTACCATACAACAAATGTTATTTTTTATAGATAACGTTATGGAATCATTGCGAGTTTGACTCGCACTTGGTCATTTTATTATATACTAGCTTCCGCCAGCGGTTTCACCCGCTTCCCGTAGAAACTTCTTCGCCCTCCCGGATAAAAAGTATAGTTAGTAAAGCTTATAGCCTTCCTCGATAAATGGGCTATCAAACACTTATAGTATTTTTCAAATCGGACCAGTAGTTCTTGAGATTAGCGCGTTCAAACAAACAAACTCTTCAGCTTTATAATATTAGTATAGATTTAAAACTAAAAGCAGTTTGCTTTGGCATACATTTACAGAGCAAATAAAAAGGAAATTCAATCTAAAGTAACCATATTTACTTTAGCGTGCTAACGCTTTCCCGCAGCGGCGGCACACACAATCAGGTTCCGTATATTTTCATACCGCATTACATCCGTGACTGAATATATTAATACACGAACCGTGTGATGGAAATTCCGTGTCAATAGGTAATGGTATAGCGTATACATGTTATAATCTGTCATATCAATAGATACCTGTCATCTGTAAGGCTATCGTTATATAGGTTTCAAGGCCTGAAGGTGACATTGAAATTAGGTACTGAAAATGATATGTAAGTCTGTTTGTAATCAAACTTATAAAGGTGAAAGTTTATGAGTATTTGTGTTTCTGAAAGGATTTTGATGACACTTGGTAGTAATGTCACTTACATATCACAAATAGGCTACTTTTTATCCGGGTGCGAGAACTAGTTCTCTCAGGAAGTAGATGAAACCCCTGATAAAATATAGTATGTAAAATTGGCGGCCAGGCAGAATTTCGGCCACGGCGGCTTTTATGGAGCTTCAGGTGATCGGCTAAATGCGCAGGACATATAAAAGTGCACAAGCATTTGCGCAGACACAGGTGCACTCTCTATTTCCTCACTCTCATAACCCGATGGCTCAACAATACGACACGATAGGAGCGAGATCAGATGCAGGACCGACATTAACGTGCTCTCGATGCACGGGTGTATCAATCACCAACTTCCAACTCGGGGCTGCTTTGTGAAAGTTTCGAAAACCCACAAAGCGATTTCATCCCGACTGGAGAATCAAACCCGAGACCTCGTGCACAGCAGTCGGCTATACGACAGCTAGACCAACGAGGCTGGCATGCACGAGCTCGCCGATGCACTGGTATCACCACCAACTTACTGACTCTTTCTTTCTTCGTTAAAGTTTCTTACTTAAAAGCACTTGAAAACCAATTTGAAATTTTTTTTCGTTGTTGGAGAGCTAAACTCTTCCCGAGTATATAATCTAGATATATAACCTGTATAAATAGGTTATATATCTAGATTCTGCCAGCGGTTTCACCCGCATCCTCGATAAAAAGTAGCCTATAGCGTTCCTCGATAAATGGGCTATCTAACACTGAAAGAATTTTTCAAATCGGACCAGTAGTTCCTGAGATTAGCGCGTTCAAATAAACAAAGAAACTCTTCAACTTTATAATATTAGTATAGATATTATATACAGTAAGACTCAGGTGAAACCGCGGGTAAGTATTATTATAGATTTGTAACTTTTAGGAGAACAGGAAAAGGTATTCAATTTAGCGACATGTACAGTCACCCTGACTAGAGGGAGTAAATCAAGTTACAATCGATTTCGCCCGAATAGCAACATAATAAATGGTTGTGAACCCGCGTGTTATGTAACATAGCATTATGTATCATGATAGGTATTCCGTGAAATCACGTCAAACCTATGGTTATCAGTAGTTATGGGTATCATGAACGCAATTATTATGGATATCGAAGTTGTAAAATATAGTATCACTGCATGTTACAAATAAAGTTTCAGTCGTGTCCGTTTGTGAAATAGGTAAGTACTCAAAAATGACTGGATTTTCATGCGATTTTCATCAGAAATTATTCGCTATATAGATGGGGATATGAGGAAGACCGGGCGGCAGGCTAGGTATAATCATCAAAATATGAAGCCAGTTGCTTCGTACTGAGAGAAGACCAAAAATAAGCTTTCACTAAATACAAAAACATACGCGTTTCTTTTTAATTTTGATTAAATTAAAAAGGTAACTCACCAATATATTTTCTTATTCTTAACAAAAGCTCATACAAAATAAAACACGTTAATTTTGTCGCCGACATTACTTATGTCATTTATCATTTTCAACCTTATTACAACGTCGTTAAGGTTTATATTTGTGTGCTGGCTAAAAGATAGGTCGACAAAACCTTAATGGGTAAAATTGTCGCCACGCAATAAGGAAATGTGGTTGCTATTTCTGCAATATTGTGAGAAATAAAATACAGAAAGAGATATATTATTTTTTCTCCAATTTCAGTATTATTTAAACTAATGGCTGGTTTCCTTGGTTTCAGTGGTACCGTGAGGTAACTTGGTACCTGGTACTTACTATTATGGTGGAATGTCTATGTCCGCGGTCAATAATGAACTAGGACCTTACCACTGTTCCTATTTTAGCTGTATAATACAACCTCACCAACCGCAGAATCCGTTGTGTTCTGTCAATGTGTTACACAACAAAATTGCGGAGGTTTACAAGTTGCTAGACCACTTATGTCCAGGATAGTACCAAGTGTTCTATCTAAACAGTCCTCGCACACTACAAACTAAATAGTCGGCCGATAGTTGGGTTGTCCAAGGTAGTTTATTCTAAAGGTAATCGTGAATCCAATCAAACTTTTCAGCCGGTTTGAAACCGGCCGCATCTGGTTGTTGCCATGAGCGAACTACCATTCATCTCTATCAAACTATCGACCGACTAAAAGTTTGCGGTGTGCAGTGGCAATTAGATTAGAGTGTTAAGTTTCCTAGTATATGTAATGTCAAATTTAAATTAGATTGAAATGTATAAAGCCCAGTTTTCATGAACAAAATCATGCGAAAAACACTTTTCCTATACGCTATGCGTATGTTTATAGAATGACCGAATAATTCTTGTACATGTATTATATTTTTGTCGTATTCTCAGTATCTATACAGACACGAAACAGGGAACATTTGACAATAAAAGCCTTGTTTGAGCCTGCTAATTGTCCCTGATAATTTATTCACGTGTTCGCGGTCTCGTTAATATGTGGTGGGCTCATTAGTCTTTAAATGTACGATACTTTTTTAAGCTTTGGGATTGCGAAACAGAATTTTTAAACTGTCCCTTTTTGTAGTGAGTGCTTGTATAAAATGATATAAAAGTGTAAATATTAAAATTAAAAACAGCATAATTTCCAAACTTAATGAAGGACTTAAAATATAAGTAAGCAAAAAGATTAGTGCGATAAACATAACCCTTCTTGGCGGTCGGGTTAAAAGGAACAGAATAAAACGCTTATACATTAGACCTGACCATAGTTTGTGAGACTTTCAGAAACAAAATAGGGTCCCGTTTTGGGCAAGAAACCCTGAAAAGGGAGCATTTGCACCTAATGCTACTTACCTTGCATTTAAATGTATACAATTACTGTCTGATCTGCCAGACTTCTTGCAACGCAGATCGCGATCTCACGATCCCTTTAACATCTTAAACGAAATTGAGTTTTTAATCCAGTAGATAAAGTTTAAATTGCTTTTTTCATTCAATGAATCTTACGACGTTGTTTGAATAATGTCAGCTAAAGTTGCTTTATTCAAATAGTAGATCACTTATTGTGTTTCTGTTCAATTATTATTTTACCCTTGCTTGTATCGTCAAGTTTAATTAAATGTCAGTCTGTTAGCTTCAATTACAAAATGTTAGGTTGTTTTAATTATAAAGGCAAGTTAATCAAAAAGTTTTAAAATGTTCAACCTTTGATATTGATTCCTAGAAAATACTGGGATCTTAAATTCATATTACCTTAATACAGCGTGGTTTCTAAATTTTTCAACTGTTATATTTTGAACCAAAGAATGATGTTATTTTGTAAAAATAAAAGCTTTTAAAAAGAAACTTCACTGCAAGCATAGTGGTCATGGTCATTCACGGTTTTTTTTTCAATATTCTATTTATTTGTTAATTTCCTTACTAGAGATAGAGTTTTGGCATAACTAAGCAAAATAGCAAATAAATAGAATATTGGGATCGATAGTTAGTCAGACTGAAATCAAAGCCAATCTAAATTGGAAAAGGCTAGACGGGACAGTCAAACTCTCTCTACAGCTCTACGCATTTCCTCGTCAATATTTGCCTGAAGCTGCAACAATTCAATCTGTCTATTTACTTTGTCCGTTTGTTTGTTTGTATGTTTGTATTCAATCGAGTGGACACTGCGCGTTTGAAATTGTTTTTTGTAACGTTTTACTTGAAATGTACCTAAAGTTATTTTTATTGCAGAACAAATATTGTTTGAACAATTAAAACAATTGAGCCTGTGTAATTAGTGCGTTATTTGTATGATGCTTTTCAATTGAGTTGGAACTCTGTTTAAATATTTTATTTTAGACACGTTTAAACTTGTATGTCTTACTTTTATATTAATTGCGTTTTATCAGATATCGCGGATTTCTAATAAAAGTAACCAATCGAAATAGAATAACTCAAAATGATTAAAAATTATTTTAGATAACATAAAATATATTGCCTTTATCATGAAAGGGAACGGTCAAAAGACTTTTGAAATTCGTTAAAAATTTCCTGAACACCAATGAATAAAATAAATTGTGGTAGATATTTGCAAAGCGGCATAACTTTTACGCATTTTTTCGTTTTAAATTACTCCCCAGAATATCAACAATTTTATATTCATATTCCTGAAAATTGTTACATATTCATGCGCAACCACGTTTTTCTTTTTTATGGAACAAACGCAGTATATTAAGGCAATATACCGCAGCCGGTATTCTCTGAAACAGCTGTCTTTAATGAAAATGAACAATGTATCAACTAAATAATACCGTACCGTGAATATTTACAAAAAAGTTATTTGTGATTTTCGACGATATTTGTAGTTATTTTTTAGGAGACCAAAGGGCTGGCTATTACCTTGGTCAAAGATTAAGCATTGCCATTCAGCGTGGCAATGCTGCCAGCCTTTTGGGCACGCTCCCGGTCGGCAGCGATGGGGAGGAATTTTTCGACGCCTTTTAGTATTAGTTTTTAGTTTTAAGTTTTTTTTTTTACTTAACTGTTATAATTATGTATTATAGATAGATTAGAAGGTTGAAAAAAAACTATGCCCCTTTAGTTGAAGTACCTCTTGCGTAAAACAGTTACAGAAAAACATAACATTTAAGGTGAATGATGAAACGGATTTTCATAAACGCTGAAAAAACACTTTATGTGCCCATGTACTCACCAAACGCTTGTGGAGTTCACACTCTTTCTTTCTTTCCACCCCCAAAATTATTCAGCTAATTATAAATACGACTAACCCCAAAAATTATATACAAAAGCAAACGAGATTAAACCCGGAACCGCGTCATTAAAAATTAAACTCTACTCCATGAAATTAAGGTTGAATTTAATTCGTGGCCGCAGTAAGCAATAAANACACTCTTTCTTTGTTCCCACCCCCAAAATTATTCAGCTAATTATAAATACGACTAACCCCAAAAATTATATACAAAAGCAAACGAGATTAAACCCGGAAGCTCGTCATTAAAAATTAAACTCTACTCCATGAAATTAAGGTTGAATTTAATTCGTGGCCGCGGTAAGCAATAAGCGGTCTTAGAAATTATAATTGGTTGGTGCGTGAGGCACGCACTCGGTAGGAATATTAAATCAATGCAAACTTCTGCAATGCCTGTATTTGACGCTTTTATGTTAATCTTGTTTGACAACGAAATACGCAGCTTGAAGTGAAATGTTTAAGTTCTTTTTTCTTGTAATTTTATTTGGGTAACATGTTCATTGAATTTGTAAGCAAAAGTTAGAGAGCGCATTTTTTAAAGTCGACCTCCTAATCATTTCTTTATCAAAGCGTATTTCAGGAGCCGCTTCAAAAATACATCAAAGATTAAAACACCAAAGAAATTACGTGTTTTCAACAAACATAAATTCTTTTGAAATTACGAAAAGTTTTGGCGAACGTTTTTTCCAAAGCTCATAATAAACGATTTATGTTTTCATGTAAACTGAAATAAAAAATTCAGGCACCTCTTAGCACCTTCAACTGACTTTGTTAATAAGTTATCATGAAATAAAATCTTTAGCATTTATAAGGTCCCAATATTGGGCACAGGCCTCTTCTCACACAGAGAAGGATTTGGCGTTAATTACAAAGCTTGCTCAATGCGGGTTGGTGATTTCAGACTTTATAAAAATCATTCGTAATTTCTATCCCTTTCATGACCCTGCCATACAAAACTACACACATGATTACCATAGGGATCCATTAAAATTCGCTTACCGGTATTAAGGTACGAAGATACCTTCAGACTTGTACGAAGAAAACTCGCCAGAATCGTTTTAGCTAATGGCTCTTCGATATCAAGGCGCGCAAAACGCAGTAAATTCGGCTACCTTTTTAATCTTTTATAAGCTAGCGTATTACATTTTTATGAAAGGTTATTTTTGGTTTGTTATAGAAATTCTGGGTGTTGAATGGGGGTATTTTGGAAACCTTATAGCCTTTTTGCTTTGTAAACAATATGATATTTGAAGAAAAGATTTTGTTATTAAAGGATTGAAGATCAAGCTCAGCACCGTCTAAAGCCTTTAGATTTTTCAATTATGGAAATTTTATTTTCATTTGAATTAAATATCAAAAGCAAAAATAAATATAGCTAATATTGAAAGGTTTGAAAAGCCCTCATTAAGTAAGTTGCCAACTAAATGAATCTAATTTAAAAGCCTATTGACTTTTGATACTTAGATTTCAGTTACTTACAAAGTACTTACAATACTTAGTTCACCTCTAAAATTCCTGTCAATGTCACCCATATAACCCCTAGTTATTTCAATGATTAATGATTGTTTTGAGTGGTAATTTTGGCTTATAGTTAACCGTGTACTGTCATTATACCAAGAAAACTTTGAGTAATAATCCATACAAATGATTGCTGAAAGCGCTTGTTTGTTACATAGTGCTTAAAGATTATGGTATTATGATAATTACGGAAAAAATGCTACGGTATACCACTTTAACGCAAAAAAAGAAGAAATTACAAGTTACTGTTAAAAATATATGAGGTTATATACAACAAATAATCAAAACGATAAAGGCCCGTTTCACAGGTTTCAGATAAAGTTCTACATATCTGACAGAAAATGCCATGGAACTGATTTTAATTTTGACAAATATTCACAGCATATCTGTCAGATTGCTAGTTTAAACTTTAACTGAAACCTGTGACTTTGGCCCTAAAAGTTTTATAATTAAAACTTACATCACTTCACATGCAAGCCTTTTATCGAAATTCTTTTGTGTATTCTTTCCAAATTATAAGGTAGAAAGTACATACATTAGGAAAATTCAATCTTCCTTGCTTCATCAATAAATCATTTCACTGTACATTAGGTAGAGAGTCGATAATGACACAGACGGTACTGTATTTAAACGGCCATAAATCTTCTTGACTTCCT
>NWSH02000514.1:0-13475 GCA_002382865.2 Heliothis virescens
GGCTCTGGACGCCATTATTACAAACAAAGTATTTTTTGTAGCCAAAACTCCAACGCCAGTTGCAGCTGAACCATTAAATAATCCGAAAAATGTTGATGCCATGAATAAATATAATGGTAAGTTTAAAATTAAATGTGCAATTCTTTTTAATAATAATTAATTTCTTTTTCAAAAGTACCACTTAGTTCTTTGGGAAACTGACTCAAATCTAATATCAACTTTAAAAAAATCTGTACTAATATTATAAAAGTGAAGAGTTTGTTTGTTTGAACGCGCTAAACTCAGGAACTACTGGTCCGATTAAAAAAAAAAATTTCAGTGTTAGATAGCCCATTTATCGAGGAAGGTTATAGGCTACTTTTTATCCCGGTGCGCGCAGAAGTTCCCACGGGAGAGTGGGAAACCGCTGGCGGATTATTCTCAGCCCGTGATCAAAATGACTGGACTCATCTCATCTGCCTAGCCTTTTCCCAACTACATTGGGGTCGGCTTCCAGTCTAACCCGGATGCAGCTGAGAACCAGTGTTTTATATGGAGCGACTGCCTGTCTGACCTCCACAACCCAGTTACCCGGGCAATTTTCTGGCTTCTGACTACCCGTAACGACTGTCAAAGATGTTCAAATGACAATCGGGACCCACCAGTTTATCGTGCCTTCCGAAACACGGCAGAACTCGTTATGACAGGATGATCACCCATCCACGGACCGACCGCGCCAAGCGTTGCTTAACCCTATGATCGATCGATCCACGCGGCTTTGACTTAGCCACGAGCTCTTCATCAAATCAAATCAAAATGACTGGACCTAATTCGATAATGTTTCCCAGAGCCGCCAACTCGCACTACGAGGAAGTTTGGGTCTCATAAGCACCCGTTTCCGGACCCCTGGACTCCAGAGCTTTTTGATAAAATACCACCAGAACTCTACCTATATTTAGTTACGTAAAAAATCAGAAATATATCATCTGAATATCTTGCGGACCAATATTATGCACCTATGGTTTTTTAATTTTGATTATTTTTAAATAGTTTTATTTCCATTTATTTATTATTAATCTCATAAATTACTTTTATGAATATTAAATACACAAAAAAAATCATAAAAAAAATTTTTCAAGTTATTATTTGCATCGACGTTTTTATTACAATTATTTATTTTTGAAAGTAATAATATGCATAAGATTTGAAAATTATAATTTCTGTTATATGTCAATAGATAATTCTACGCATGGTACTATGTATGGTCTCTTATACAAACGACAGCACATCAAGTTACCAAAATCTGTAAAATTTCTGCAATAGATTTTCAACCTTATCTCAATTGAGGAAGGTTAATTCTCTATTGGTAAAATTTTACAGGTAGGGTAGGTTGACTGCCATCTGCACGTATGAATTTTTGAAAAAAAAAAAATATGGGTACTATCTAAACTTTTAATAAGAATTTCTGAAAATGGTAATTTTATTTCAATTTTAAATTAATGAGTATTTAAGCTAAAGAGGTGTGAGTGGACTTTTTTGGGGAAGTGAATAAGAAATCCAATCCGATTGGATGGTTAAATGTTTCGAATAGGTAATATAAGAATAATTTATGTTGCAGCTACTAAAAAAGGCAAGTATTATTTTTTTATTTATAATTATTTTAATATTAATAGCTCAATCGAGTAAGTTCTTACATTATTATGATTCAAACAAAAATAATGTTGGTTTACAATAATGATCCCCTTATATATTTTTTTTAAGTACGACCCCCTTATTTTTTTTAAGTACAATAATAATACTCCACAGAAGAAATCACAAACGAGCAAACTTGGCGCCCAAACTTATTCAATTCAGCGCCCCGTCATAGTTCGAATCGTTCTAACTTGGAGCCCAAGACTTATCCATCTTAGCGCTTCGTCATAGTTCAAATCGTCCCAAATTGGCGCCCAACACTTTTCCATCTCGGCGCCCCATCATAGTTCAAATCATCCCAACTTGGCGCCCAACACTTTTCCATCTCAGCGCCCCAACATAGTTCAAATCATCCCAACTTAGCACCCCGTCATAGTTTAAATAGTTCTGATAATTGGGATGCAACGGTTTGTTGATGCCCACTGTCCCGCTAGATGGCGTTTAATTCAAGATTCTTAGTGTTTTGAGTTTTGTAATAAAGACCGTCGGATTTACCTATACTAAATGATGATGATGATGGCCTCCTAGCCGATTGCCGGCCACGGCGGCTGTTCTCATATAAGGAGATCAGCCAGCTGCGCAGGACATATTATAGTGGCTGAGCATTTGCTGTGACACAGGTGCACTCCCTATTCCCTCACTCTCATAACCCGATGGGACGGCAATCCAACACGACCGGAGAGAGATCAGGCGCAGGACCGACATTCACGTGCTCTCCGATACTACGCTAGAGACCCAACAGCTTGCTTTATGCAGATAGATATTAACTATATTATTTTACAGGAACACATCGTGCAAACAGCACACACGCAGGTACGAAAGTTGAAATTACTATACTAAAATTGTAAAGCTGATTTTTTTTATTTTTTTTCTTGAATCCGTTAATCTCAGATACTTCTGGATCAATTAAAAAAACCGACCAAGTGCGAGTTGGATTCGCGCACGAAGGGTTCCGTGCCATTATCTGTATAAAATGAACGTATATAATATAACGGCTTATGAGATCATAAATTCACCCTCCTAGGCCTAGACATAGATAGCGAAATAAATTGGAAGCCTCATATCAATAAATTAAAAGCTAAATTGTCCAAATTCTCCTATGCACTACGTGAGATCAAAAAAACAACAGATCTCAAAACAGCACTAGTCACTTACTACGCATATGGCTACGCATGGCTTAAATACGGTGTTATCTTATGGGGAAATAGTACAGATGCGCCAACATTACTCACCATACAGAAAAAACTTATCAGGATTTTAGTAAACATTGAAGATACTGATAGTTGTAAACCGCATTTTAAAGAACTTAAAATCCTTACACTACCCTGCCTGTATATCTTTGAAATGTGTAAATTTGTACGCAACCACCCAGAATTCTACACTAAAAGACAAGAAATACAAAATAAAATTTCTCTGAGACACAAAAATAGATTAAACTTACCTACATCACGACTAAAAATGCATTCCTCTAATACCTATGTTATGTCAATAAAACTATACAATAAATTACCTGAAGAAATAAAGAATATAAGTAAATACAGTAGCTTCATAAATAAACTTAAATTATTTTTATTGAATAAAATATATTACAGCATAAATGAATATTTAACAGACAAACTATAAATAAATATTTTTAAAAATTAAACAAAACAATGTATCTAGTGCAATAAGTTCTACCTTATATAATTTAATTAATATGTATTTTTTAAATTATTATTATATTATGATATATGTACATTTTGTGAACATCCTACCTAGACAATTGTTACGGATAGTCGAAAGCCAGAAAGTCTAAAAAACTACCTACTATATCTCCATAACTTTATATAAATAAGTATTTCCAAACTAAGATTAATAAATAAAAAATGTATAAAAATAAATAAATAAAAAATGTAATGTTAAGCTTTAAAATTGCTGTGCCCAAACAGGGTCCATAATTGTTACTTTTACCTGTAAGAATATAACATCTATGTACATACATTGTGGAAAAGCAAATAAATGAATATGAATATGAATATGAGATACAGCCCGGAAACAGACAGACAGACAACGTAGTCTTAGTAATAGGGTCCCATTTTACTGTTTGGGTACATAACCCTAAAAAATGTGTTAGATAGCCCATTTATAAGAACGGTTATAGCCTTCCTCGATAAACATAATATTTTTCCAAATCAGTCTAGCTCCTTAGACTAGTTTTGGCTAGCGGTTTCACCCGCGTCCCGTGGGAACTATTCCACGCATCCGAATAACAGTAGCCTATAGCTTTCCTTGATAAATGAGCTATCTAATTATGAAATAATTTTTCAAATCGGACAAGCACTTCCTGAGATTAGCGCGTTCAAACAAACAAACTCTTCAGCTTTATATTATTTATAGAAGAATAGATCTATGACCCATCAAGCAATCAAACAATCTTAATATTAAGTACAGATTGTTATTTTCAGTCAAGACCATCACAGGCAAGTTAACCGAAGCCAAAAAATCTACAATCAAAAAGAAGTATCCATTAAAATCGAAGAGCGAAACTTCAAATATGATTTCGAAGAACAACCCCCACAAAAAATATAAATTGAAAAAGTCTAAAGGGAAATCACACGCAAGGGAAGCAGATATTGAAAGCGAGGAGCGAGATAAAATATTACAAGGTAAGGGATTATCATCAGCCTTTGTATTCTAATTCAAATATAAAATGGTTTCATTATGAGTCGTGATTTTGTCATGTTTTACCTAAGTTAACATTCAATATGAGGCGTGATCTTATCAAATGTTACTGGATTCACTATGATATTTCGCAATAAAAAGTTTATACAGTGACATGAAGTTTCGGAGATAAACAAGGACATCAAAAATTTGTACTTTGTGGGATATTGTAACCGCAAAAGATAAGATCACGCCTCATAAAATTGATGGGGTGATTGGATACAGGGGAGGGACTTAGGATACTTTACATCCCCATCCAAATACGACAAGTAGTTCCCTCGGAACCTCTAAGTTATAGCACATTTTGAACATTGCGTAGTGGCGTGGGTTAATGGCTTATCGGTTGCAGGAATTGCTGGTCATCCATTAGACCTGATTGAAGAAGAACCTAAAGAGTTACCGCCGAAAATAACAGGTAAGAGGACGTCGTTATAACCTAACCGACCTAATAAATTATTTGACTTTGAATCTATAGGTACGTACTTATAATAAATCTGTAGAGACGACAGCATATCAAGTTACTACAATCTGTCAAATTTCTGCAATCGATTTTCAACCTTATCACAATGGAGGTAGGTTAATGTTTGACTGGTGAAATTTGACAGATTCGTATACGTTGACCTGCTGTCGTCTGTACATGAAATATATATCCAAAATAACTATCAAGGGGCAAAGACATTAAACATAATACTAGCGAATCTCTTTGATCAAGGGGTGATTAGGAATCGATACTGATGCTGTCTGTCTGTGTCCGACTGTCTGTCTGTATAACCGTTATAGAAACAAACGGGAACAAATATAACGACCACCAAAAAATGTTGTGATACCCTTAGATCTATCACCAAAAAAATTTACTTAACACCAAAAAAATAAAGCCTAAAATTGCAATAGTACTACCTATTTTAGTCACAACTTGACTTTAAATTGTATTCGAACACCAAATATAGTAAATGATCACCAAATCTTAGCGACCAAATTAATGCGCTATTTCTCCCTAAATAAACCACTGTGATTACCATAAAATGTAGGCTTATTACCAAATAAAGTATTATGATGCCATATTTAGTTATGTTTCCAGCTTTAATGACAGAAACGAATTGCTGTAAATCCGACTCCACGCAGTCTTGTCTGCCCTACCCCTAGAGTGCAATTCCAAATCGCGTAGGCGCGGAGGAGCGAGGCGGGCCGCGAGTTGAGGAGCAGGTGGTTGTAACACTCGCCGCCGTGGCTGAGGCTGGCCGGCACCGCCGGCCAGCAAGCCGAAGCTGCGGTGGTGAGTGTTAAACCTATCTGCGACGATAAACTCGCGTGAGACCGCCGGAGCTCCGCAGCGCCGGAGCCGTGACAGAAAACTTCCTGCTGCAAGAAACCTTTTACTCGTTATAACCGGAGAACGGCTGACGCTAGACGAAAAGTGATCAGATCGAAAAGTGTTTATTTTTCATCCCTCTACACGATAGAAACCAAAAAATAATGAAAATGTAAAAAAAAAGTCCTAAACTCCTTGCACACCCTTTGCTACACTCTGACCATATTTTGAAAGAAAATTTATAACTGTGCGGAGCGCAGAGGAATTTATCAAAAATCAGAAGACATGCTGTTACCCGCGGTTCCACCCGCATCCCGAGGGAACTACTTCCCGCACTCGGATAAAAAGTAGCCTATGTTCATTCTCAGGGTCATATCTAGGTCCATACCAAATTTCATCTCAATCGGTTCAGCCGTTTTCCCGTGAAAGCGTAATACGAACGGAGACTACGGCTTCGACGGACGCGTTCGGGTAATCTAAGTACTTTAGTTGGATAGCAAGTGTTATTTTTTGCGTGTCATTTTATATTAAAATGGCGTTCATAATTTGGTATTCATTAACTAGTTTTGGGTTAACAATAATTTTCTTGGAGTTATTTTGCTTAAATAGGCTACTGAAATGTTATTTTTTTGCATATCATTGTATATTAAAATGTCGGTAATAATTTGGTGTTCATTAACTATTTTTGGGTTAAAAATGATTTTCTTGGAGATATTTTACTTAAATAGGACAGTGAGATGTTAAAACTTTGGTGATCATTTTACTTTAAAATGGGGGTACTAGTTTTGGTGATCATTTACTATTTTTGTCTGTTAAAAGTTACTATATTTGGTGGTCCGTTAAACATAAGCCGAAACAAACCGTCCAGTAGGGACGGATTTTAACGAAACTTGGTACAATTATTATTCGTACTCCTGAGATGGTTAGGTTAGTTTAGGTTACTTTTCATGTCGTAGGGTGGCCGACTTCCGGCCACCGTAGGGCGCGGCCTGCGGACGACAGACTCGGGGCGTCTTACCGTCCTCGCAGCAGCAGGCCTCGAGGCGGCGGCGCCGTGTTCCGCGCGCGTCTCATACTGGAGTCCTGCGGCCGGGGTGACGGCCGCAGTGGGTGACGGGGCCCGCCTGACCATCTGGCGGGCCAACACCCGTCGGGGGGTAGGATGAATGCTTCGGCGATAGCCACCCCTCCGACACATGGGTGCATGAGGAACACGGGTTGGTTTTTAGTCAGTAAGAGTCTGACAGTCCCCATCGCTCTTCCCCAAGGGCGGAGGGTTTCCATGAGGATTTCCCAAACCGATATAAAAAAAAAAAGGTTACTTTTCATCACGTTACCATCAATAGGAGCAGAGCAGTGAAGGAAAATCTTTGATTATGACGACCCGTTGTCGCTGGCATAAACGACATGATCCGCGAACGAAGTCGCTGGCAGAAGCTAGTTAATTAATAAAGCTGAATAACATTTTATGTTCTAGACGATAAAGACATTTTAATATATAATTACGACGAAGGATTCGAAAAAAAGAAGCTGCCTTACACCACAAGCTTCCCCATGCTGTCCATGGAGTCTACCAATCAGAGCAGAGGTATTAATAAATACTAATTGTTCATCATCATCATTTGGCTAGACTTTTCCCAACTATGTTGGGGTCGGCTTCCAGTCTAACCGCATGCAGCTGAGTACCAGTGTGCCACACGATTGACCTCCACAACCCAGTTACCCGGGCAACCTGATGCGCATTGGCAAGACTGGTTGTCAGTCTTTCTGGCTTCTGACTACCCATAACGACGGCCAAAGATGTTGTAAAGTTATCATTTATTGAATTAATACAATTTATTTTTTTGAATTGAAACTACATTCTACAATTTACGCGTTAATTCTAATTAAAAATGTAAATAAAGAAAAATGGCTCAAATTAATTTCTAATAACCTAATTTGTGAATGGATGAGAGTATTCAGTAAATAAAGTCGAAAATAATGTTATCATTGCGCGTGTTTTTGATCAACTGCTTCTCAAGGATGCAAAAGTAAAATGTTGATACATAAAGATATAAACATCCAACAACAATACTTATTGTTCTGTTATTATAAGGTTAATGATTATCAAATTAATTGTATAAACTACTCGTGGTTTATTGTGTTGCTAAGTAACGGCAAAAAAGTCCGTCGATGCACCATCTTGTCACGACGAGTTCCTCCGTGTTTCGGAAGGCATGTTAAATTGGTGGGTCCTGGTCGTCATTTGAACATCTTTGGCAATCGTCACGGGTAGAAGCCAGAAAGTCTGATAACTAATCTTACCAAGGGGTAGCGGGTTGCCCGGGTAACTTTTGAGGAGGCAGATCAGATAAGCCAGCCTTGCCTAGAAGCTGAGCCGAACATAGTTTGGGAAAAGGCTAGGCAGATGAGACAGACGATGATGATAATAATTATGTTTTGCTTATCTTAAAATTTTTTAGGTCACTTTTTGTGCACTATCAAAAAGTTAATTATCTGTAGAGAACCTGCTAATGTATATCAAACATTAATTTTTATCCATATGGGTATCGGGTTGACCGGGTAACTGGGTTGTGGAGATCAGACAGTCGCTCCACGTAAAACACTGGTTCTCAGCTGCATCCGGATAGACTGGAAGCCGATCCCAACATAGTTGGGAAAAGGCCAGGCAGATGATGTCAATGTCCATTTGGTCAGCCTGTGACATTGACTTTGGAGACTAGGCATCTAATTCAGTCATCGATTTTTAGAAATCAATAGATAATTTGCATTTCAAGGAAAACACTTCTGGTTTTTTTTTGGAAATCACCATCTTGTAAAATGACTAATAACTTAAAAGCGTCAAACGAAAACTGATTTGCATAACAATGAACATTTCTGGTGTCAACAATTATTTATTTATTTACAACTTTAATATTTAATTGTTTACCCAAATGTTTGTAAGCCGGTAACTGTTTCGCATTTTTATGACCATTGCAACCACCAAGTTATTTGTTTAGCTCAGTGAATAGCTTTTCTTAAAGATTATGACATAGGTAAAACACGAGGTTATCGGATTCCATTAATTAACAAAATCCACAAATTTTATAAATTCCCAACTGCATTAATTTGAAAGGTCACACCCAATTTCATATTGCTAAGTAAGACCAATTTAAAGTTTTCCAAACTGAAGTTGATTGATATTTGAATGAATCGAATTTCTGTTTATTTTTTTTCTTTTTATTATTTTGTTAGTTTCCAAAATATTGTATTTTATTTAGTTTCCATGTATTGTGTTAATTTTATTGTTTTAAGTAACGAAAACTGGTTTGTCTCATTCAGTGAATTATGATTTTTCTCTTTTTTTTTAATTGTTTAACCCCGTACGAATTTAATTTTCAAAATTCCCTCATAAGCGTATTCAAAATATTTTCTTTAAGCACTTAAATTATAGGTGCTCTTAACAACACTTTAAGAATAATAACAGCATAATTGTCGGCTAGGCGACAGGTATTTCGTGAAGCTCGGCAGTTTTATTAAATTAAAACGTCTTTATACGTCTTAAATTACCGACATTAACCGGGTGCTTCGGTACAAAACATAGAGAATTTAATTAAAGGCTTTAAACTTATGGCAATGTGTTATTATGAGTCATCTGGATTTTTAAGTGAATTTGGATCTAGAATTTAATATTGAATGTTTGAGGTTAGTATGACGTTTAAAATTAAAGTTAGTCGTAGGTCATGTCTGTTTCTCAAACTTGTTTTTTGATGGGACGTGATTTATTAACTAAAGTTGAGAAGTAAAGAATGTGTTATAGATGAAGATTAAGTAAATAAAATACCTCTGAAACGCCTTTTTCACTGGAATACTTCTTTAGGAATAACAGTCCGTTTTTTTAAACACGAGAATCTAAAAGCGTCTATGTGGGTACTTACTTAAGTAAAGTAGCATAATTTAATGTCATAATGACGTCCAAGGCCGATTGTCGGCCACGGCGGCTGTTCTCATATAAGGAGATCAGCCAGCTGCGCAGGACATATTATAGTGCACAAGCATTTGCACAGACACAGGTGCACTCCCTATTCCTTTACCCTCATAGCCTGATGGGACGGAAAATACGACACGATATATAAAATTGTCATAGGGATATGACATCTATGCGACAGACCTAAAACCCGGAATCTTACATATATTTCAAATTATTTACAACATAGTTAAAAGGCCTTGCTAGTCTTCACAGTATAATAATGAGTCACTCGTGGGATTTCTCTTTCATTAATTCAAAAAACATTTTTGAGATAAACGCATGTTAAATATCTTGGTTTACCCACAGTTAAGAAATGCACAACGTTGAGATTTTTATGCCCGATCTGGGAAACCCGATGATGGCAACACTGACGTACCAGTGTTACCTCATCAATGAGATTTATTACAATTGATTATTATTTATATGATATAATATTAAGTGTGCGAATGTGTCATAAAATTGTATAGATAAGTATCTGATTTATTTGCATAGATATTTATCTTGTTGCACGTGTTTGTTTATTTACTTTGTTATTATATGGTATTTTATTGATTTACCTTTAGTTAATATAATGTTGAAGGCTGACTTCGATTCTAATCTGAATTACTCATGTTATATTATAATTATAACAAATGGTCTTATTGAGCCATTAATTGTTTGAAAATTAAATCTAGTTCATTCATTTGACCTTACAAACTCTTTGTACATTTATCATCTGCCTAGCCTTTTTCCAACTAAGTTAAGGTCGGCTTTTAGTTTTGTAGGATACAGCCAAATTACCAATGATTTATATGGAGCGACTGCCCATCTAACCTCCTCAACACAGTTACCCGGGCAACCCGATACCCCCTTGGTAAAACTAAGAAAAACTACTCCCACACAAAAATATTTAACCTATCTTTCATTTGCAAAGTCTAATGTTATAAAATTCTTGTTTAACTGTAATTTATACAAACATTGGTATTATGATAACATCGAAAAGTTACATTTATCTTCGACCGTGGAATGACGTCACAAGATGCAATCATGTTTAATGAATATGAAGTAAGTGCATTTATCCATATTTATGATATATGCAAAAACTTAGAAAAAAAATCATTAAACTAAAACAATAGAGAGAAAAGATTTTTTTGTTTAAAAATATATATATTTTCATAAAAGAAATATATATTTTTATAAAAGATTTATATATTTTTTTGTTTAGGCTCCTAAATTATGGAACCGATTCGAAAAATTCTTTCACTGCTGTGAAGTTCCACTATCCCTGAGTAACTTAGGCTCTATCTTGTCCGGTTACGAGAAGAATTTCCCCCGGGTCGCGAGTAGAACCACGGGAAATTAAAAAAAATATATATCATCAACGAACCACTTGCAATTCACTCAAACACTTAACAAAAATTTTAACCTTTTCTTAAGTTCCCAAAATGTTGGTCCTTCGAAACGCAACTTCAATACACCTTATTTAATTAAATAATTAATTCCCTATTTAACTATATTAAAATATAAACTGCACTTACCTTCAGTTCGGCAAACAAGTCCGGCCACAAACAGACAGACAACAATCACTGCAGAGTGCATAGTGATGGGCGGCTGACGTTACACTGAACGTGTAGCCCGCGAGATCGTATATATGACACGATTATAGGAGGGAGCGATGCGCAAGCGACGGTCAATGAGATTATTTCATCTTTATTATAATTTATAATTTTATCTCCGAGGGAAGTTCGAATTGTTATTGTGGTTTTGTTTTTTAAATGTTTGATAGAGAAATCGTGAAAACAGTTTTGTGGGGCATATCTCTATTTAATAAAATAAAGAGGAACCAGTTTTTGTTTGTACCTTAAAAGCTTCGAAATTACTGAACCGATTAAAGAATTTCTTTCACTCTTGGAAAGTTAGAAAATTCCCGAGTAATATAGGCTATATCTTGTCCGAAGATATTATAATAAGATATTATAAGATATATTTGTGCGAAGCAGGTTCCACGGGACGCGGGTTAAACCGCTGGCGGAAGCTACTTTATTAAATATAGCCTATGTCACTCGTGGATAATGTAGCTTTCGAACGGTGAAAGAATTTTTAAAATCGGTCCAGTAGTTTTTGAGCCTATTCATTACAACCAAACAAACAAACAAACAAAGTTTTCCTCTTTATAATATTAGTATAGAAATATGATTGTTGTGAAATGCTTGGTGGTTAGAAAAATCGGTCTTGAAGAAAGTAAAAAGATAATTTTGAAAATGGTGAAAGCTTTTCTGATGTTTCTCTTGATGGTTAAATTCACAATTTTTGAAGTTAAATGGGACTTTACATAGAGTTAACTGTTCTAAAAATGGTCCACTGGTTCTTTGAGACATTCGATTGTTTGGTCCTTCCTAGCTATTAGATAACTGTGGAATTGTTATTACGAGCGAAGGAAATAGTCTGGAAACATTTGAAGCGGTCGAAATCTTCAGAAAAAAGTCTAAAATGAACTGATTAAATATTTTTGAATCTAATGTCATAAAGCTGAAGAATTANGTTAGGTTTGCTCTAGTTAGGTTTGTCTCTAGTTAGGTTTGTCTCTAGTTAGGTTTGCCTCTGGTTAGGTTTGTCTCTGGTTAGGTTTGCTCTAGTTAGGTTTGTCTCTAGTTAGGTTTGTCTCTAGTTAGGTTTGCCACTGGTTAGGTTTGCTCTGTGGTTAGGTTTGCTCTAACCTAACCTAACCTAACCTAACCTAACCTAACCTAACCTGACCCCAGAGCAAACCTAACCCCAGAGCAAACCTAACTAGAGACAAACCTAACCAGAGGCAAACCTAACTAGAGACAAACCTAACTAGAGTAAACCTAACCAGAGACAAACCTAACTAGAGACAAACCTAACTAGAGCAAACCTAACCCCAGTGCAAACCAAACCCCAGAGCAAACTTAACCCCAGAGTAAACCTAACCAGAGGCAAACCTAACCAGAGGCAAATCAAACCAGAGACAAACCTAACCAGAGCAAACCTAACCAGAGCAAACCTAACCCCAGAGCAAACCTAACCTAACCTGACCCCAAAGCAAACCTAACCAGAGACAAACCTATACAGAGGCAAACCTAACTAGAGACAATCCTAACTAGAGCATACCTAACCCCAGAGCAAACCTAACTAGAGCAAACCTAACCAGAGCAAACCTAACCCAAGAGCAAACCTAACCCCAGAGCAAACCTAACCAGAGACAAACCTAACCAGAGGCAAACCTAACTAGAGACAAACCTAACTAGAGACAAACCTAACTAGAGCAAACCTAACCCCAGAGCAAACCTAACCTAACCTGACCCCAAAGCAAACCTAACCAGAGACAAACCTATACAGAGGCAAACCTAACTAGAGACAATCCTAACTAGAGCATACCTAACCCCAGAGCAAACCTAACTAGAGCAAACCTAACCAGAGCAAACCTAACCCCAGAGCAAACCTAACCAGAGACAAACCTAACCAGAGGCAAACCTAACTAGAGACAAACCTAACTAGAGCAAAACCTAACCAGAGCAAACCTTACCCCAGAGCAAACCTAACCAGAGACAAACCTAATCTAACCTAACCAGAGACAAACCTAACCTAACCTAACTTGACCCCAGAGCAAACCTAACCCCAGAGCAAACCTAACCAGAGACAAACCTAACCTAACCTATCCAGAGACAAACCTAACCTAACCTGACCCCAGAGACAAACCTAACTAGAGACAAACCTAACTAGAGCAAACCTAACTAGAGCAAACCTAACCAGAGACAAACTTAACTAGAGCAAACCTAACCAGAG
>NWSH02000514.1:32061-61210 GCA_002382865.2 Heliothis virescens
ACATGAAAAAACCATTTTATATTTGAATTTCCCGCTTCTAGTGGTCGCATTCACCTTAACGTATTTTGATATTTTGTTTCGTTTTGGTTGTGCAGCTACTTTTGGCAGTTGAGTGTTTCTTAGCTACTTTTGAACTTTTAGAATGTATAGCTAGTTTTGGCGTTTATGTTGTATACCAACTTATGAAGCGTACGTTGTGTAGCAGTTTTGGCACTTTGGATATGTATAGCTACTTATGGAGTCGACTGTACATGGCACATCAAGTTACCACAATCTGTAAATTTTCTGCGATACATTTTCAACCTTATCACAATAGTGGTAGGTTAATGTTTGATTGTTAAAATTTGACAGATTGTGGTAACTTGATGAGCTGTCGTCTGAACAACAGCTACGTTGTTCTAATAGTGGTATAGCGCGACTGTTGTGCACGAGGTCTCGGGTTCGATTGCCGGGACAGACCCAATCACTGTGGGTTTTAGAAACTTACACAAAGCAACCCGGAATATGGAAGTTATCGGTGTTATACCTCCGTGCCTCGAGGGCACGTAAAGCCGGCTACAGAATGCTACTCAGTAGCAGTCGTTGTTACAATTCCACGTCAGAGGCCGTCAGGTGGATTTGAGTAAAGTCTGACACTAGCGCTTGTTAGGTGATTAAACCTGCAGCGAGTGAGATAAGAAGAAGACTACTATAATAGTTCTGCTGCACTTTTATTTGTATCTAATTTAGATTTTTTATGCGCATCAACTTTTTTCCTGCTAATTTTATTTAAAGAATTAATCTAACCTTTTTTTCCAGTCACATTACTCCTAGCAATCCAAATAGGACTCATCTTAGCCAAATCAATAGACTACCAAAATTGCAAAGACGCTGGAAAAGACAGACTGAAAAGAAGTGATGAAGAAGATACTAGCTTTACCATACCAGATACCGAAAACACAGACCCTTATACTGTAGAACAAGAAAACCCTGAAAACAAGGAAGAGACTACAGAAGTTGTATATCAAACAAATCCAAATATTCGCATTGTTTTTGTCCCAAACACTGATGAAGAAAACAAAGAAAATATTAAGGATTTAACGGCTAGAAACGGTGAATCAGAAACTGTGATTTACAAACCAGTTGACCCGAAATATATTGTGACTTTCGGACCGTATTTGATTCAAAACGATAGCAAAAATGCTACAGTTGTTGATGCAGTTGAAAATAAAAGCGAAACTGATGTAAAAGACACTGTAATACCAAATGATGATTCAGTTTTATTAGCTTCTAATGTTGCAAGTCGTTTTTTCGACCCAAATTTGATTGACGATGATAATATAACTATAGATGAAGTTATTGATGAAACGAATACTGATATAAGCAACTTAAGAGAGCTAAGAGTTAAACTACTCGATCATTTACTCGATTATTTCTTAAATATAATGAAAAATGGTGATCAGAGTCATAATTCAAGGAAAAGCAATGATGAAATAAATGTGGAAGAGAAATTAAGAAATTATTATGATACTCAACATATTGATTTGTTGGTTGATGATGATGAGGATGACGATGATGTAGTTGATAGTGATTATGATATTAATGATGATTATGGCCGCGGAAATGATGATGAAGAAATCTCTGTAGAAGATGTACAAAATGATGCTTTTGTAACAGAGAATAGTCTTGAAGGAATATCTTTGGAAGTAAATGTAGACAAAGAAACAGACAATGTAACATTGCTCAATGATATAGAGAATCTCAGTGACATATCACGTTTAGATAATCAATTTAACGCAAGTAATAATTCAGCAGACTCCATGGAAGTTGAAGTAGCGTCAAAATCAGCTGTCAATTCAGAATACGTCGATTTAATTCAAGAAAACAATTATGATCTCATGTTGAATTCAACTGAAAATTATGAAGAATATGACGACAATTCAAATTCAACAGTAACACCAGAAACTGCTTTAGAAACTGTTGAATTTGCCGAAAATACGACTATTGGTAGAAATATATTGAATTCAACTGAAATAGTGACAGAAAGTCCCAACTATGAAGATGGCATCGTCATTATAGATGATTCATTCGAAGAATATAATATAAATTCTGCTGAAAGTCGAGCTGGTAAAAATATACCTTTAGAAGCAGAGAATAATGATGAAATAATTCCTCCAAATGAAACCACGACAGATGATAGTCAAATAACAGAAGATGTTCTTAATAAGGATATAGATGACGTTTTAAATACGACAATGAATACAAAAGATGACATTGAAAATGACACTGACGTTTCTGACAGTTTGACACCTGAAAACGTGTCTAAAAGAGGCGTAGAAATACTTGAAGATTTAAGTAATGATGCAGTAAAACCTATATTACCGAACTTTAATATAAAACAAGGTAATATTAATGTAAAAATTCCATGCTGTGACAATAAAATTGGAGATAATTCAAAGAGAAATAAACTCAAACAGAGAAGAGCTGAAAAATCTATTACAAACAGGAGTGGCAAATTATTAACTAGAAGAATCAAACAGAAGGCAAATAAAAAAAACTGTAGAAAAAGTTTTGTTTTAAATCTAAATATAAAGCTTATGTAATAATTATTTTGTTTTATTCTATCTACACTAATTAAATAGTGGCGTCTTAGAAGATTGTCAGCCACGGCGGCTGTTCTCATACAAGGAGACCAGCCAGCTGCGCAGGACATATTATAGTGGCTGCACATTTGCTATGACACAGGTGCACTCCCTATTCCCTCATTCTCATAGCGCGATGGGACGGCAACCCGACACCACCGGAGAGAGATCAGGCGCAGGACCGACATTAACGTGCTCTCCGATGCACGGGTGTATCAATCACCAACTTATTAACTCCAATATTGTAAATCTGAAGACTTTGTTTGCTTACACGCGCCAATCTAAGGTACTAGTGGACCGATTAGGAACATTATTCCAGTGTTAGACAGCCCAATTATCGAGGAAGGCTATAGGCTACTTTTTATCCGGGGGCGCAGTGTTGTTCATAAGGTACGCGGATGAAACCGTATGCGGAAGCTAGAATGACATTGGACCAAGGCAGGGAGGGATTGCCTTTCGGCTCTGTCAGCGGATATTTCAGTAATAGAAGTCTAATTTATAATCTTTTATTAAATAAAGTTATACTAAAACTAATTAATTTACTTAAATTATGTTATAGTAATCATATAAATATGAAAATGAATGATTATTATGAGTCAAACCGCGCTGAGCGTCAGCGGAACTGCGACACAACGCGTCAAAATATTATTTTTATGAAATTGTGTAATTGTAGCACAGTATAACATTAGATAATTATTACCGTGGTTGTGTGCAGTTCAGTTGCCGCTTAGTGCGTGATGTCTCATACAATTTCATACATAGAATATTTTGACGCGTCGTGTCGCGCAATTCCGCTGACGCTCAGTGAGGTTTGACTCTAAAATTGCAACAAAAAAATATGGACGACCTGTCAAGAGTCTACAGAGTGTTTCATCCTTAGGTTTCATCTCTTTCATCCACTTTTCATTATTTTTCATACACACAAATACAGACCAAGTTACCACAATCTGTCTACAATAGTTTTTCAACCTTATCACAATAGTGGAAGGTTAACTTTCGATTGGTAAAATTTGACAGATTCAAGTAGGCTGATCTGATGTCGTATGTACATACAGTTAACCGCAACTCACGGTACCCGAATCTGTCAAAATTTCACCAGTCAAACATAAACCTACCTCCATTGTGATAAGGTTGAAAATCTATTGCAGTTTGATAGATTGTGGTAACTTGATGTTCTGTCGTTAGTTTTAAATAGTTCCATAATGTCCCGCCGGATTTGAATTGAGGCGCGAACGTTTGACGTTTTAAACTACGGGTGTGACCAATTCAAAATATTTCCCGTTGACCAACAACTTTTTGTCCTCTGTCAATCGCTGTGTTGTCTTATGTTCTTCGCTGAAAGACTCGGCTCTAAGATAGAACTCATATTTAGCGTTTTCATCGCTTACAGAATCGCTGTTTTTATTCCTCGGGTTATCTTCAGGGTGATAAGGATTTTTTAAAGCGCTCGAATCTTCGGATTCTACTAGAGTTGGTATTCTTGCTGAATTTATTGTGAATACTGGAAGAGAATTGGTAATAAATATGTAATACAGATGTCAGCACTTCACTTCCTCAATTTTTCAAATTTCTTCAATAGATTTTCAACCTTATCATAATAGTGGAAGGTTAATGTTCGATTGGTGAAATTTGGCAGGTTCGCTGGGTTGACCCGCTGTTGTCTGTATGCCTAAAGGCTCCGAAACAACTGACCGATTTGAAAAATTATTTCACTGTTGGGAAGCTACACTTCTCGAGTAACATAGCCGCCCCGGGTACGGGAAGAAGCCGCGCAAACACTGTTAGTCTATAGTAAAGAAGAAACATTTTATTTTGTACTCTTAAGTAACGAAAGTATTGAATCGATTTGAAAAAAACTTTCACTGTTGGGCTACGAGAGAGCTCGTGGCCAAGTCAAAACAATGCGGATCGCTTGATCATAAAGTTAAGCAACGCTTGGCGTAGATGGTCCGTAGATTGGTGACCATCTATTCATAACGAGTTCTTCCGTTTTTCGGAAGGCATGATAAACTGGTAGGTCCCAACTGTCATTTGACCATCTTTGGCAGTCGTTACGGGTAGTCAGAAGCTAGAAAATCTGACAACCAGTTTTATCATCGGGTATCAGGTTGTCCGGTTAACTGGGTTATGAAGGTCAGATAGGTAGTCGCTCCATGTGGCACACTGGTTCTCAGCTGCATCCAGTTAGACTGGAAGCCGACACCAACAAATTTGGGAAAAGGCTAGGCAGATGTTGGCAAGATACACTTTTCCCGAGTAACAGCCATACTTTGAAAGCGCTAATCTCAGAAACTACTGGTCCGATTTGAAAAATTGTTTCAGTGTTAGATAGCCCATTTATCGAGGAAGGCTATAGGCTACTTTTATCCGGGTGCGCCGAGTAGTTCCCATGGAACGCGGATGAAACCGCTGGCAGAAGCTAGTATGCTATAATTTATCCACTAACGGGATTTAGTTCTCTCGTATATAATTTAAAAATACTCACATTGCATCATAATAAGGTATTTCAACATCATAAAAACTATTTATTTAGATATAAAAATATAAAATTGTGATAGCTAGCATTTTAAAATAAAATATTTTTTTCTCTAACACAATGTCAAAAGCGTGCTTTTCATTTATTTTATTCGAAAAATAAATATATTTTTATTACTTTTATATTCGTTTATATAACATTTTATTTTACTTAGATTTACGTAGGTACAGTCGACAACACGTCAGTGTACCCAAAATCTGTCACATCTGTCAAATTTTACCAATCGAACATTAACCTTCCACTATTGTGATAAGGTTGAAAAGCGATCGCAGAAATTTTACAGATTTGTGTACACTGTCTTGCTGTCGACTGTACAGCCAACAGGTCAACTTATCCGCATCTGTCAAATTTTACCAATCGAACATTAACCTTCCACTATTGTGATAAGGTTGAAAATCTATTGAAGAAATTTGACAGATTGAGGTAGGTTTATGCGTTGGTATCTGTACACTGAAAAGCGTAATAATGTTTTAGCTCCAGTAAATTTTTTATGACTCTTGACGCTGGCGATAAAAAAAAATACATTCTGCCATAAATAGTTTCAAATAAAATGCATCAAAAATAAAATGGTTAGTCGTGTATCACTACTGATTTATAGTAAGTCTTAATTAAGTTAATATTAAAAAGATTAACGACTAATTTAATAGGTTCCATTTAAGTTCTAGTTAGCTATCTGACAGATAAAGTCATAGATATATTTTTAACTAGCTTCTGCCAGCGGTTTCACCCGCGTCCCGTGGGAACTAATCGATGAACCCGGATAAAAAGTAGCCTATAAGTAGCCGTCCTCGACAAATGGGCTATCTAACACTGAAAGAATTTTTCGAATCGGACCAGTACTTACTGAGATTAGCGCGTTCATAGTTACAAACAAACAAACTCTTCAGCTTCATAATATTAGTATAGATTTTGACTACTTTTCTTTGGCAGTATCTGTCAGATAGTTATCTAGGACTTTATCTGGAACCTGTGACACTGACGCTAAAACTTAAAAAAAAACTTTCACAGCATTATCAACGTTAATCACCGAACAAAAATCAGACGCATCCGAAATAAAAATATCTTTTGGCAAAAAGAACTCGGACAACCAAACGTTATTTTTCAAAACAAGAGAAAATGATAAAAAAGCAGAAAAAACATATTCCACTGATATTCTCGACGAATTCGAGGGCATGACCAAAAATAGTTTTAATTTCGATAACACAGACGATGAAAAAGTTAAAAAAAGTCACCACAAACATAAAGGCCTTAAACCCAATCAGACTTATAAGACGAATAAATTAAATGATAATGACACAGAGAATACGAACAGCGAAAACTCCAATGAAAATCGTTCAATAAATGAAAAACTTATGGAAGTCATGTCTTTGCCTTCAGACGCGGAAAAACCAAACACTGAAATGAAAGCTTCTACAAAAAAGCCTAAAAATAAAAAGAAAAAAGTAAAATCTCCACTTTTAAAGCTAAAAGATATTTTAAGAGTCAAATATCAAGATAAGAAAAAGGCAAAAAGTGATAAAAATAAAATGCCTTCTAAAGTTACGATTATTGACACTGCGGAATCAAAAGATTCGATATCTCGAGATATTGAAAAACAATCGGACGAAAAAACAGTTGAACTGCCAAAGCAAATTCAGACAATCAAACGAAAAGATTTTGAGACACAAAATACTGATTCTATGTCGAATGAGGACTACCAGAATAAAAATCCTTTTCTACAGCCCGACACCCCAAACGAAAATAGTGATGTATCCTCCATATCGATAGACAACGAAATATACAAGTTGAAAGTTCGAAAAGAATTATCTGAAAGATCAACAACTACAGAAACACCTGAAAAAGTACCGCAATCTAGATTTCGTGGACCGTTCGAGAAAATTGGGCGGAACCAACACTATTTCTATAAGTTAAAGCCGAAAAATATCAAAAATCACGTTACGAACGCTTATAAAATGAAATTAGACCACCCCAAACGTAATGCACATGCATTTTATGGGCCTTCTCACCACGTACACAAGGCAAATCGCTTGCATCAGCATAAATTGCACCAATTGAATAAAATCACTCACGATTTTGGCGAATCGTCAAAAGAAATAATGGAAGAATATGCTAAAGCACAGCTTGATTTACAAAAACGAATAGACAACAACATTGCACGTCAAGGACTGAATCTACAATCAAACCAAATGGGCATATCACAGGAGACGAACTTCCAAATGGAAGAGAAAGTTACTTTAGACTCTTATGAAGAACTTTTAAAGCAGAATGATTTGCTAGACAAAGCCAAGCTCGCTGCCACAACAACTATACGGTACACGGCCATGACTGCAACAACAAAAGGACGAAAAATAAAACAAGAAAAACAAACAACTAAGGATGTCAACACATCTGTCATTTCGGTTATCGATGAATTAAAGATGATTTTACGAGAGCAGCCTGAATCGAATAAAATCGATATCAACGCTACTCTAGATCGATTAGAATCTTCCAAACTATTCGATGTTTTGACAGAAAGAGTGGCTAATCAGATGTTGAAGAAATTACAAAGGAGGTTAGGGGTTAATAGAGTTAAAAGTCTAGCGCCTCCTACGGAAACTGAGCCAAATACAGTTGAACGTATAGAAATATCGATAAAGAATGATGGCGATATGGTAATCAATCAAGATTTACATAAAATAGGCATGAACAAGTCTTCGTTATACCTTAATCCGAATAATTTTCAAAATACTGTGAAGCCTATGCGTTTTAGGTTGCAATTATGATTAATTTTAAGCCCGACCTAGAGATAAGAGACCTAAGGCGGTCCCTAGACCTACAATAACATAACATTGTGCAATATTACAATAAAAAAATTGTGCAATCTTTCTTGTTTCGCTAAAAATCATTGCACAATCTTCAATATTGACTCAAAGCATCAATTTGCACAATATCGTAATATTGCACATTTACACTGCTGGCTGAATCTCATGAATTATAGAGCATTGATCACCAACTACGCTCACTCAAGGCGATTAATGATTGAAAACATTTTTAAGGATTATTTCTCCTTACCACAATAGCAAAGAAATATAAACCTTACAGACGTGAAAATAAAATGTAATGTTATATTATTTGTTCGTTTTATTTAAATATAAATGGCATTACCAAAGAACAAAAGAAAGTTTTTGGGAAAATAATAGCCAGTATACACAGAACGGGAATATCTTCTGTTCCGTGCCCAGAATAATTTCATTTTTCTTTTTCAATTTATGTCTTTTTACTGTGGGAAAGTGTTGCAGCTCAAAACATGTATGTATTTCAAATAGTTTCATTACTAAAGGCGCGGCCCCACTGCGGCGCATGCTGTGCACGGGCACGCGGAGCATTTTACTTGCGTGTATTAATTTGTTTGACAACGTGGGTCTACGTTTCCACTGGAATACACGAATATGTAACACGACTATGTATAGCGTGGCACGGCGCACGGAGAGGCTACGCACGTGCCACTGCAATCCACGGTCACGGGCTTCACTGCGGGAGGTGTGGGGAGGTGAGACGGGCGGGAAAGCGAGTGACGCCTGCGCCATTTTGTCAATTGCTAGGTTTCGTGGCGCACGCGTGCATTTGATGACTACGACAGGTGGCTTTATTTTTATTAAGCAATAATATTTGGTTTAACCAGCTGACCCGGCGAACTTTGTTCCGCCTTAAAGGCAATATTACATGATCACATTAAAAAATATATATAATTACTTAATGACATGTCGCTTATGCCAGCGACAACGGGTCGTCATAATCAAAGATCTTTCCCTTCACTGCTCTGCTCCTATTGATTGCAGCGTGATGAAAAGTATACTATAACCTGCTCAGGACTATGAATAATAATTGTACTAAGTTTCGTTAAAATCCGTCGAGTAGTTTTTGTTTCTATAACGGTTATACAGACAGACAGACAGACAAAAATTCTACTGATTGCATTTTTGGCATACATAGTCGACGGTCATATTCGTGTACTCCAGTGGAAACGTAGACCCACGTTGACAGTGTTGAGCTATGTAACCGCCTATTCGAGCAAGCCACGCATGTATCAATGACGTCAATTCGTGCGTAGCCTCTCCGTGGGTTGCAGTGGACACAACCACATACATTTTCTTCCAAAGCGAAGCTTAATACACGTGCGTAGTCTCTCCGTGCACCGCGGTGGGGCCGCGCCTTAATACTGCATTTGATAAATTCTTAAAGTGATAAAATATTTCACGAACAATCGAATTTTGAAAAGTGTAGTACCACCCTTAGCTTTCGCTAATAATATGTCGATGTTTGTTTATTAAATCATTAAATCAATCAAATCAGAAATGAAGTCACATCACTTATCAAGTTTGACAAATGATACGCACAAATGCAAAAATGGTTGACCCATGGTATATCTCCGTTTAATATCGCGTATTTTGCAAATTTTGGTTATTTTAAACATATTTCTCATCGTAATTAACTTTGTTTGTATTCTAAACAATATTTTTAACTTAATACTTTATATTTCGAGTGTATTTAGTGCGTTTTCTCACCGAAATAAATATAATTAAATGAGCCGGTAAGTTGCCGATTTTGATGAAATATTGAATGAAAACTATAATTTTATTGGTAAAACTGTTGTTCATTTGTTTATTTACTCTATTAGTGTCTGTTTACGTAAATAATTCTTGTGATATCTGCTTTGGATAATTTTAAGTATCGTATTTGCGTTAGTGCTTTGTTTTCTAATTTCGCTCGTTCATAATATAATATTTTACTCTTATTTTTGTCAATTTCATGAGTGTTTTTAACTAGACTGCATATTTAAAAAAAGATTAGTATTTACTTACTTTTATTTTTCTCTCTAGAATTCGTATATATGGGTTAAAAATAATATTTTAATAAATAATTCTTTTAATTTTGTATAACTAGATCTTGCTGTTCTCTTACTGATCTTTGAAATAATAAAAAAACGTTGTTTGCCCCAGAAAGTATATTTTCTTTTTAACTGAATTACATTTTCTTCAATAAATATTTCAATTTCTGACCCATAAAACAAAAAAACTCAAAATCTTGCTCATGAAGGGTTCCAAACCATTATGCATAAAAATATACGTTTGTTTTATGGAAGTCCCCGGAACTCTCAAAAGGAACGGTCTAATCTAAATATATTAATAATTTAAATCTCAAGAACTACTGGTCTGATTTGAATGTATTATAAATATTTAATGTTGTAAGATTCTTCAAATCTAACAGACAGACATGTTGCTGGGGAGTTTGTTGCGCCACTTCTTCTTCCCAGCAAAAACACATAGGGAGTGGTGAAGGGCGGGCGGTTTTGGGGCTGTCTCATGTAATTTTGACGTTTGAAAAGTGCTGTTTTCAGCCTACTTTGAATAAATGCTTTTTGATTTTGAATATAAAAAAATATCTCAGTGTTAGATAGCCCATTTATCGAGGAAGGTTATAAAAGATATAGGCTACTTTTTATCCAGACACACAGACTAGTTCCCACCGGACGCAGATAAAACCGCTGGCAGAAGCTAGTAATTCCATAAAGCTTCCAAAGAATTAATTTTTCATATATGTTTTTTTTAGAAAAAAATGACATCTATTTCGGTAAGCAATGGTACTTCATACATAATGCCTATAGAAAACATAGAGCTGTCATATTTGAATAAATATGTGAGGAATCCTAACGGTGATACCATACCTTTGTGGAGTAAGAAGAGACTGGATGGAGAAGCGGAGTACTTCCAAGTGCAAATACTCCGTACTGACGATCAAGAGAGCAGTTATATTGGTGAGTAAATCCTACTCTACTAATATTGTACATGCAAAAGTTTATATGTATGTTTGTTTGTTTGTTAGTCCTTCACACACTAATTGCTGAACAGATTTTGATGAAACTTGGCAGTAATATCTATACTAATATAGAAGCTGAAGAGTTTGTTTGTTTGAACGCGCTAATCTCAGGGACTACTGGTCCGATTTGAAAATTTCTTTCAGTGTTAGATAGCCCATTTATCAAGGAAGACTATAGGCTACTTTTCATCCGGGTGCGCCGAGTAGTTCCCACGGGATGCGGATGAAACCGCTGGCGGAAGCTAGTAGCTTATATATCAGAATAACATATAGGCTACTTCTGAGTGCGACAAGTAGTTCCCTGGGAAACAGATGAAACCGCTGGCAGAAGCTAGTTTATTATTATTTTTACTGGTAATTTTATTTCTACTGATTAGTAGCTATTTCACCTGACTTACGGCCGTTCCCAATAACTTATCTAACTCTGGATTTGCTTACCAGAGATAGAAATTTGACATTACTTGTAGGTATGGGGCTAGAGATGTGCCGTTGCCGGCAATATTGCGAAAAAGTGGGAATATTGGTAGCAATATTGCCACTTTGGGCCATATTGGCGGCAATATTGCTACCAATATTCCCACTTTGGGCAATATTGCCGGCAAAGGCACATCTCTATATGGGGCTAATGTCAAAATCCTATCACTAGTAAGCAAATCCAGAGATAGACAGAATATTGATTTCCCCAGTAAAGCAGGATTATGTATGAGGGGGCCCGGCTATCATTTGAAAATCTTTGTCAGTTGTTACGGGTAGTCAGAAGCCAGGAAGTCTGACAACCAGTCTAGACAGTCAGTACTGAGGGGTATCATGTTGTTGGGGTAACTGGATTGAGTAGGTCAGATAGACAGTCGCTCCATGTGACACACTGGTATTCAGCTGCATCCAGTTACACTGGAAGCCGACCCCAACATAGTTAGGAATAGTTCAGGCAGATGTTCTTAGAGGCTTATATTCAGTATTAGACTAATATTAGAAAGCTGTACTTCTGGACACGGCACGCATCGTCAGGAGGTTTCTCTCTATGGAGCCCTGACCGCCGGTAGCTTGGGCCATGTTCCCGATGCCGGTGGGTCACTATTTTTATATTTTTAAATGTTTTATTTTTTAGGGTTCCGTACCCAAAGGGTAAAACGGAACCCTATTACCTACTAAGACTTCGTTGTCTGTCTGTCTGTCTGTCTCCAGGCTGTATCTCATTAAGCGTGATAGCTAGAATGCTGAAATTTTCACAGATGATGTATATCCGTTGCCGCTATAACAACAAATACTAAAAATTAAAAAAAATATATTAAGGCTGTTGATGTAAGTATATTAGTTAATTGCAAAATTGTATACTAGTAGCGCCATCTATTAGAAATAATGTGCAACTTGAGTAACTCACACTTGACCATTCCTATTGTACTTTTTTCATAGATAATGGTACGGAACCCTTCGTGCGCGAGTCCAACTCGCACTTGGCCGGTTTTTTTTTATATTTGTTTATAAAATATTTAAAAATGTGTAAAATAAATACAAAAAATATATTTTCAGAACCAGCTAAGACATACAAATGCCACATTTGTAACGACAAAATACCCATCAGATATTTAAAAAAACACAACCAAAGTAATAAACATGAGACACTTAAAAATATCTATCAGAATGTTCTAGAAAGAGTGACGAAACATATCTGTTCGTCACAAATCAGTGATGACAAAAACGGTGACGAAAATCTATACTACTGTGAGGCTTGTTGCAAAATAATTAAAAAAGAAAATAAAATCCTACACGAAAATTCATTGTACCACAAAAAATCTGAAGAAAACATCACAATTATAAATAATTTCTACGATTATTTCAAACCAAAAAACGTTATCAAGAAAAAAACCCATCTCAACGAAAACGAGAATGACGAATGCGAAATAAAATCTGTCATTTCCGAACCTGACGAAAGCTGTTCTAGTTCCAGCGAATTAAATGATCCGTCAGTTACCAATATCGTGGCGAAAAACCCTTTCCTCGCCAGTCTCGAAGCGAAAACATCTGCTAATGACGAAAAAAATATTTCTGAAATTAACGAATGCGAAACTGATACAGAAGACACAGATAACAGTTTTGGCAAATATTTGAAGCAAATATCTAAGAAATATAAGCTTCAAGTACCAGAGATGGATGGTGAGATGATTATTCTAGAAGTTATGGAAAGTGGGGATCAACTTAGGGTTTTGCCAGGCAATTTTCACAGTTTTAGGTGCCTGAGTAATAAGTATTATTGCCAGGTGTGTCAAATATGGATTAACGGGACCGAACTACACAGTAAGACTGAGATTCATATTAGGAATATCATGAAACCCATTAACTTAGACTTTGGGAGACAGGTGAGGATATTTTAAAATATTTTTGTATTCATCGTAAGAGAAGAGCTCGTGGCTAAGTCAAAGCCGCGCGGATCGATCGATCATAAGGTTAAGCAACGCTTGGCGCGGTCGGGTGACCATCTTGTCATAACGAGTTCTTCCTGTGTTTCGGAAGGCACGATAAACAGTGGGTCCGGCTGTCATTTGAACATCTTTGGCAGTCGTTACGGGTAGTCAGAAGCCAGAAAGTCTGACAACAAGTCACGGGCTGCCAGGTTGCCCGGGTAACTGGGTTGTAGAGGTCAGACATGCAGTCGCTCCATGTAAAACACTGGTTCTTAGCTGCATCCGGTTAGACTGGAAGCCGACCCCAACATAGTTGGGAGAAGGCTAGGCAGATGATGATTTTGTATTCATCGTCCGCCTTTTTATAATGCCGTCCAAGGCCGATTGTCGGCCGCGGCGGCTGTTCTCATATAAGGAGATCAGCCTGCGGCGTAGGATATATTATAGTGCACTAGCATTTTCATCAGTCTGCCTCGTTGGTCTAGTTGTCGTATAGCCGACTGCTGTGTACGAGGTCTCGGGTTCGATTCCTGGAACAGGCTGAAATCGTAGGTTTTAGAAACTTTAGAGTCTGGAAAGTAGGTGATTGATACACCCGTGCATCGGAGAGCATGTCGGTCCTGCTTGTGATCTCTCTCCGGTGGAGTCGGATTGTCGTCCCATCGCGCTATGAGAGTGAGGGAATAGAGAGTGCACCTGTGTCACAGCTAATGTGCAGCCACTATAATATGTAATGCGCAGCTGGCTAATCACCTTATAGGCCATTATTATTTTATAGCCCCATGTGAGTGCTGCGCGTTTGTTTTTGAGGTTACTTATATGATGAACGGCGAATGTTTTATGTGTATGGCGAATGAGTTGAAAGAATAGAGTGTGGGACTATTATGCCCATTTGCAAGTGGCAGCGTCAGAAGATAGAGAGAGAGAGAACGCATTTTAAGCCACCACTGTCTATGACTATGGGAAAGTGTGTGTTAGAGGAACAGCCAAACACGAGCCACAGCTAGACAAAGACAAAGCGATGACTTGGAAGACTCTCTCTCTTTTTCTCTCTCTCTAGACTTCCGACTTCTAGTGCGGTCATGCATTTTTTTATTCATAGATAGAAGATTATGTGTGATTATGTTTTAGCTCATGAAAGCGGGTGAGCCATACTTGTGTGTGTAGTGTGTGCAGTAGAGGTCGAGTTGCCGTGTCATACAAACTATTACAAACGCAGTATGCATGTACATTTACACACACATGTATGGCTCATCCGCTTTCGTAAAACATCTAAACCTGTATTGCCATTTTCGGGGCTATCTGATATTTATTCTGACATTCAACCTTCCTATTAAAACTTCCTACAAAAACCTTCCTATTAAATTGTTTAATTCTATTTAAGGTCTCAAAATACACGAGCCATTGCATCGCATGCAACGAAGTAGTTGTAACGGACTCAAAACTACATCTGAACAGCGAACAGCATTTTGAGGCAACAAAAACTGTCTTCACCTTCACAAAATTCGACCGTGAAGACTTAGATGACATTTCTTGCAAAATCTGCAACGTGTGGATTGAAGAACCCTACCCTACACACAGTAAGTCAAAAAACCATATTAAAAATTTAATGGAGAGTAACCAAATTTCTTACTTAAATAACGAAGAAGTTATGTGCGAATTATGTTCGACTAAAACTACTTTAGCTTACTTACGGTTTCATGTAACGTCTAAAAATCATCTTAAGAAGAAGAGAAAGATTAATGAGAAATCGAATGTAAGTGATACTGAAATAGAACGTGAATTTTGCGATATTTGCGAAGTGGAAGTACCAAAACGTTGTATGAAATATCATTTGCAAAGCGACCATCATCAAACTAAAATTGCGGAACGTTCTACAGTCGAAAAATATCCTGAAGATACTAAAAACGCTAACAAAAATGATCACCCAGCTGTTAATAATAATAATGGATCTAGTAAAATTACAGTTGATGAAGAGGATGAATTTTACTACTCCCAAGTCGAATACATAGACCCGTTTAAAATGGAAGTACGGTGCAAAACTTGTCTCGTAACCTTGCCGTCTTGTTACCGCAATATTGTAGAACATGTTCAAGATAAAAAACATAAGGCAACAGCAAAAATGTATAAAGAAAAGGCGTCCCAGTACAAAGAAATGCTGTCGTCTGAGAATGATAAGGTCAAATGTATAATTTGCGACATGATTCTGAACTACAACGATAGAAACGTCGTGAAACACATGAAAAGTGTAGGCCATTTGACAAGGGTCGAAGACCAAAAAATGGCGGCTGATGACGAAAAAATTGCGACTGACAAAAAAATTGCGAGTGACAAAAAAATGGCGAGTGACAAAAATGTGGCGAGTGACGAAAAAATGGCGACTGACAAAAAAATGGCGATTGTAAAAAAATCTAATTCTAATAACGAGACGAATTGCGATCTGTGTAAAATAAAATTAGATTCAACTGACGTTGTATCTCATAAAGACAGTAAGGATCATAAAACTGTTGAAAATGACTTATTCCTATACCACGGGATTTCTCGCGTTGGTTCAAAATTCCACTGTTTTTTTTGCCAAGTTAATGTCGAGAAAAATTATCTCCAGCACATCAACAGTGAAAAACACACACTATCATTCCAATACAAATACCCTATTGATAAGACCGTTCTCACCACATATGGCCGAGCAGTTACCGTGAATAATCCTATCGCTCACAGATATAAACAGCTTTACGAAAATCTACTAAAACACAACGGTATTATAAAAAATTCTACATCTACTCATTGTAATATTTGCCAGAAAAATATCGATGTTAATAGTGAAATCGCGCATATTTATAACCAAACTCACAGAGTGATTTTGCAGACCAAAAAAATGCTTAAATAGGCAAAGTGCTCTCTAGAAGTTAGGTCTACACTTCTAGAGAGATATTATGGTTATTATTTTCAATATTACAATTTGAGCTATACTTCCTCGTACTATGGAGGCCACTGTTACAGCGTACAAAGTAATATTTTTTACTTTTAAAACGATATAAATATATGGAGAATTTTCAAAAACACGACCATAGTGAGTTTCCCAGGTTCCAAATATACAGGCTGTTCTAAAAACCCCGTCTGACCGGTGAAGGAATTATTAAGTACCTACATGAGATTCCATAAAAATTTTCTCAGCTGCATACGAGTAAAAAAGAATTACCCCTCAAAAAAACGTAATAATATTTCATAAAATGACGAAAATCATATGGCAATACGGTTCAAGGGTCATCGTCTTCCGGGTAATGACTTCGTAAGGTCATGAACCCAAATAAATTTAAAATACAATAGTCGGCGGTGCCTTTGACTAGAGATTAGAGATGTACCTCTTTAAATATTATTTAAATTCTAAATATCGATATCGATTGAACTCAAAAATATTTTGTGTCAAAGGTGTGATTGTCAAATTGATATTAATTTAACAGTGCCATTGCATTGTTAACTGCGGAAATCAATATTCTGTTTATCTCTGGATTTGCTTACTAGTGATAGAATTTTGACATTAGCCCCATACAAGTAATGTCAAATTCCTATCTCTGGTAAGGAAATCCAGAGTTAGATAGGTTATTGGGAACGGCCGTTAATTAATAATCTTCGTCTGCCTTGTGATGGTAATTCGTGTTTTACATTTTTTGGATAAGTTTATTTTTGCCGGGATTGTATTAATTTCACCAACTTCGTATCATAAGCCCAGTTCGTTATTATGTGTTATTACTCTATTACATGTAAATTATTCAAGTCACCATTCAACACAATTATGATACATGTCGATAATAAAATCGATAAATCGCAAAAAAGTGCGTCTCTAGTAAATTGGCTACTGATTATACACGTACACACGTGATTATACACGTACACACGCGATACACGTGCCGCGGGCGGCGGCGCGCCTTTGAGACGCGCGGTGCGCCTTTGATAAGAGCCGCCAGCGCGCGGTGCGGGCTGTCGGCATATCCTCAAAGTTAAAAACACAATAACCTCCACACTAATAAATCAAATACCACAGAAATCGGTATTGTCGCTTTTTTAAAATTTGCCTGGTTTGGGGGAAAATGTAGCACATTTGAGGCAAAAAATAGGTTTTTCAAAATTCATTATTATTGTTGCTATGATGAATCTTTAAAGTTTTGTATTTTATTTGGTGTCGTGATTGCCTAACCTAAATTACCCTTATGAGTCTGACGGGGTAATCATAACATATTGTAGATACTGCTATAGATATGTTTGTATTTTGACAAATTTCCTAACGATAGACACGTCGTAAGACATATGAAAAGTGTTGGCCATTTGGCAAGAGTCGATGACCAAAAAATGGCGGCCGATGACGAAAAAATGGCGAGTGTCAAAAAATGGCGGTTGTAAAAAAATCGAATTCCATCGAAAACGAGACGAATATTCGTTCGGCTCACCCTCTTTAAAATCTAGTCACTTACTGCCGAATCCAATATTCTGTCTATCTCTGGATTTGCTTACTAGAGATAGGAATTTGACATTACTTGTATGGGGCTAATGTCAAAATTCTATCTTTAATATGCAAATCCAGAGATAGATAGGTTATTGGGAACGGCCGTAAGTAATAATATTGTTAATTAAGGAAATATTTCTAAGTTTAAGTAATAACTACTTAGGCCCAATATGGTATCAGTATAAACGCCAGCACATCAACCTACCACAATCTGTCAAATTTCTTCAATAGATTTTCAACCTTATCACAATAGTGGAAGGTTAATGTTCGGTTGGTATTTGGCAGATTGTGGTAACTTGATGTGCTGTCATCTGTACATTTATGTGTAAGCTCAATATCTGAAACATTTAGTAGATAGGTAATTTTAAGTATTTCGTTGTAAGATAAATTGCATTGCAAGTTTTCTTTAAGAAATGCCACAAATAAGAATAATTTGTCCGAATACCGAATTTGGTGACTATTGGTATGATGAATTAATATGTATTCTATGAGGCTTAGCGTCAATTCACACCGAGACGCGAAGCGACGCGACGCTGCACGCAGATTTTACATAGAGCGACTCAAAATATACTTTATTCACTACACGAAACGATACACATTTAATTGTGAGAATTCAGATACGTTGCGCTGCACCTCGAGACGCCGCGCGGCGCAGCGCGACGCATCTTGACGCAGCGGTGACGCGCGGCGTACAAGATCGGTGCTGCATCTCGCGATTTGCTTTGTTTTTAAGATGCGTCTCGCGACGCCGCGAGGCGTCGCGCTGCGCCGCGCGGCGTCGCGCTACATCAAAGCCGCGTCGCGTCGCGTCTCGGTGTGAATTGACCCTTACGGCCAGTTTCACAGGTTCCACACAGTGGCGTAGCTAGGTAACCGCGGGCCCCGGGGCAAATAGAAAAATGAGGCCCCTTAAAGGAAAACAAGAAGGGATATGTATCATGCGCGAACAGAGCGAGCTTTTTTTTAACCGACTTCCCAAAATGGAGGAGGTTCTCAATTCGACCGTTTTTTTTTATGTATGTTAATCCATATCTCAGGCTGTTATAGACCGATTTGAGAAATTCTTTTTGTGTTTGAAAGAGTACGATGTCAGTGTGGTCCCATGGTAAGGAGACCAGGATCTGATGATGGGATCCTGGAAAAATTGAGAGAACTCTTCAAATTTCGTACACTTTTTTACGTCGATGATACTATTACGGGACTTACTGTCACTGTGGGTGGGTATGGGTATTAAAGATATAATAGTTTTAGACCCGAAAACTGAGAAGAATAAAATAAAAAAAAACTTTTTACAAAAAAACAAAACCGACTTCACAAAAAAGCACTGAAAGGGTTAAAATAAAACTTTTCACATGGCTCTAGAAGTCGGTGGCAAAACAAACACAGTCAACAGACCTGCAGACACCGACTTCTAGAGCCATGTGAAAAGTTTTATATTATCCCTTTCAGTGTTTTTTGTGAAGTCGGTTTTGTTTTTTTGTAAAAAGTTTTAGGTCGCAACCTGTCTTTATATGTAATAGTAAAAATGAGAAAAGTTCAGGGGCCCCCTCAGGTTCATTCGAGGGGCCCCCTGAGCTTGGGGGCCCCGTGGCACTGCCCTGGCTAGCCCCTTCGTAGCTACGCCACTGGTTCCACATAATACTCCAGATAGCTATCTGTTAGATACCTCTTGTCAGAACTTTTATTTAAATACTGTGAAACTGGCCTTTTATCTTCCATTATAAAATTTGAGTATTTGACTAAATTTTATTAAGAATACAATATCCAATAATAATACAGTAGGACCTCTTTAATCCGAACCCCCTCTAATCCGAACACCTCTGTAATCCGAACCCCCGACCCGAGTCCGCGCTGTCTCGCTCTCGCCCGCCAGCCGCTTAAATACATGTCTTGAATGGGCTGATCAAGTGGATATTCCTTTGCCAGAAAAAATGCTTTTACGTAAATTACGAGACAAAGCTTTTTATTTGTCATTAAGCACCACACGACAAACCAAAATACTGGATTTCTTCAAAAATGTTGAATAAAATATGTAACGTTTATAGATGAATACAAATATTGTATTATGTATGTACCTATTATGTTGTTTTATTCACAAAAAATACCCTTATCATCTATACCCCTATAATCCGAACGCTCCACTAATCCGAACGGGGGCTAAATTTTCAGAGTTCGGATTAAAGAGGTCCTACTGTATTTCAAAATTTCAATAGTAATAATAGTAAGTACCTATTTAAAGATAAAAATGCCAGCAGGTCAGCCTACCCGAATCTGTCAAACACCAATCGAACATTAACCTTCCACTATTGTGATAAGGTTGAAAATCTGTTGAAGAAATTTGACAGATTGAGGTAGGTTGATGTGCTGCCGTCTGTACATAGTTAAAAATAATAATAAACTACATACCTAATTATAATTTCAAATATTATGCTATATTTAAGTATTAATAAATGTGGTCGCTACAAGTTTCTTAGAAGCGACCTATGATGAGACTGTACAGTCAATTTCTTACTTCTTAGGGTTCCGTAACGAAAGGGTAATTTTAAGGGTCCCCTTATTACTAAGACTGTTGTCCGTCCGTCTGTCACAAGGCTGTATCTCAAGAACCGTGACAGCTAAACAGCTGAAATTTTGAGAGCTATGAGAGTGAGAGGAATAGAGAGTGCACCTGTGTCACAGCTAATGTGCAGCCACTATAATATATCCTGCGCAGCTGACTGATCTCCTAATATGAGAACAGTCGTCGTGACCGACAATCGGCCTTGAATGCCAGTAATCATGTTAGGGGGCCCATACAACAAATGTAAATATTAATATACAGTTGTGGCCATATAATTAAGAACGATTTTTAGTTAGAGAGAGTTCCTCAACAAACATGTTTTTTTTCTATGTTAGATAATAGTTTGAAGTAGTCTGTCGGCTTACTGAAAATATACATGACTAAAGCTCATAAAATTATAAAAAATCGCATATAAAATAAGCAAGTTTTTTTAGATTATGGACATCTTACAAAAATTGTAACAATTTGCAAAGAAACGAATCTGGACAAATAATTAAGAACGATCTATAAATTTTTCGACAATAGTATTAAATTAATCTAAAAGTTAATGAAGTTAAACGATATAGGATCACTTGCAATGTAGCTTGTGAATAGAATTTAAGCGTAAAATTAATGCTAAGTGGCATATGCACAGCTTTTAAATACTACCTTGCATTGACGCTATTGATTCTATAAATTTCTGTCATTTTTCAATAGAAATGGAGTTCCATACTTCTAAAAAAACCGCACATAGTTCTCATAAATTGCTACATTGCCTATTTGATATATTTTTCTTAACTTCACGTCAAACGTACTCTACGGGATTTAAGTCTGGGCTGTTAGATGGCCAGTCTAAGACAGAAACAGATTATGAGTCGAGGAATTCCTTTACTGAATGTGCAGTATGCTTAGGGTCATTGTCATGCTGGAATGTCCAAATGACAGGTAGCATGTCCCCAGCGTAAGGTAACATTGTTTCCCCCAGTGTATTGAATTAATTAATGTTGCCTTCTATGAATCTAACAGGTCCGACTCCATGGCCAGAAACGCATCCCTAAATCACGTTTCCACCGCCATGCTTTACCGTCATTTTTGTGAATTTTGGATCAAATACTTTATTTTCAGAGCGTCGTATATACAGTTTGCCATCATAGCAAACTCTATTTAATTAGGTTTCGTCAGAAAAATGCAAATTTTTCCATTGTCTAACTGTCCAGTTCTCATACCTTCTTGCAAATTCAATACGGGCACGCCTAGTACGCGGTGTCAATATGGGCATCTTCCGTGCTATCCTTCCGAATAACTTTTCTTCTACCAAACACTTTCGTACCATGCGTGCCGAGATTGCGACAGGCTGTTTTTACCAAAAAAAAATTTTTCATACAATTTGACCCTATAAATATTGATACTGCTTGGCCAAACGAACTATCTTTATATCCATTCGAGGAGTTATCTATCTCTTTCTAGGCTCAGGTGCTTTATTTGTAGTAGTTTCATGTGTTCTGGAATGTTTATTAGCATGGAAAACCATGTTTTTGTAGCATTGAAGACGGTCTGCTATGTTTTTATAGGACCCATTATTCTCTCGAAGTTTTGTAATGATTTCTTTGGTAGGCTGGTCACAACTTATTTTTTTTTCTATTTTCAACTAAGGGATAAACACGTTTTAATTATTTTACAGTAATTAATGGCGCCAAAGTTATACGAAAAGTCACCTAGCACAACGGTGTTTTTTATAAGAATAAAAAAATATCTAAAATTATTCAACGTTCTTAATTATATGACCAGCCGGTAAGAGTACGAGCCACGTTCAGGTTCTATATTTAGGTACTCTGTAGGAATTATCTGTTATTTTTTTAATTACTAATATGCACAATGTATGTACAATTAACATGGCAGTATTTTGCTATAACATGAAAAAATTAGTAACATACATTCTTTATGTTATGTGACGCTACTTGTAAAAAAATACATATCCATGTAACCGTTCTTAATTATATGACCACAACTGTATGTAGATAATGGTACGGCACCCTTCGTGCGCGAGTTCGACTCGCCCTTGTACGTTTTTAGGGTTCCGTACCCAAAGGGTAAAAAGGAACCCTATTACTAAGACTTCGTTGTCTGTCTGTCTGTCTGTCTTTCTGTCTCCAGGCTGTATCTCATTAACCGTGATAGCTAGAATGCTGAAATTTTCACAAATGATGTATATCTGTTGCCGCTGTAACAACAAATAATAAAAATTAAAAAATGTATATTAAGGCTGATGATTTATATTAATTAATTGCAAAATTGTGTACTAGTAGCGCCATCTATTAACTTAAGTAACTCACACTTGACCATTCCTATTGTACTTTTTTCATAGATAATGGTACGGAACCCTACGTGCGCAAGTTCAACTCGCCCTTGTACGTTTTTTGTATCAAAATACAAAAAAATATGTAGTTATTAATTAAAATATCGTATTTTGGGTATTATCTATCTCTTTTTTTGGGAAAACTGTCCAATTTTTAATACTTACGAATTTACTGTCTTTTTAAGTGTAAAAAAGTAATTTTAATTTATTTATCTAATAAGACCTAGTTGTTGCATAGCCGACTGCTGTGCACGAGGTCTCAGGTTCGATTCCTGCCATGTGATTCTCTAACTGACACATCATAGATGACAACAACAACGACCTCACAAATGACAAGCTTTTCGGTTTGAAGGATAAAATCGAAGGCGAAGTCGTCGTTGTCGTCGAAGGCGAGGATGATTTTTCATACATTTGGAACCATATTTTAGTTCTATGTCGCGCCGTCAACATCGTTGAAGCGCTGCGATCGCGCACTTATAGATGTTGCAACGATGATTTCTTGGTTGTAAAGATGTTTTGCGTTAGAGAATCACCCCCCTGGGATGGGCCGAAATCGCTTTGTGGGTTTTAGAAACTTTCACAAATCAGCATGCACCCGTGTATCGTGTCGCACGTTGCAGTGGGTCCTGCTTGTGATCTCTCTCCGGTGGTGTCGGATTGCCATCCCATCGCGCTATGAGAGTGAGGGAATAGGGAGTGCACCTGTGTCATAGCTAATGTGCAGCCACTATAATATGTCCTGCGCAGCTGGCTGATCTCCTTATATGAGAACAGCCGCCGTGGCCGACAATCGGCTAGGACGCTATTAATAAGGAATTATCTGTGTCTAATATTCTTATATGTATAATGTATAAGTTAATATAAGTACTGTACCAGTATTCTCGTAAGTTAAGAGGTTCCTGATAAAGTAGTAGATAGCTATCTGACAGATAAAGCCATAGAAAAGTAGTCTTAATCTATACTAATATTATAAAGCTAAAGAGTTTGTTTGAACGCGCTAATCTCAGGAACTACTGGTACGATTTGAAAAATTCTTTCAGTGTTAGATAGCCCATTTATCGAGGAAGGTTATAGGCTACTTTTTATTGGTTAGCGCAGTAGTTCCCACGGGAAAGCGGGTGAAACCGCTGGCAGAAGCTAGTTTAAAAATATTTCTATTGCATATCTGTCAGATAACTACTTTATCTGGGACCTCATAAAATGACCTAAAATCATTGATTAAAAGAAAACCCTTTATAGTACGTCAATGCCTAAAATTAATTAACGAAAGGTTATAATTCATTTGCAATGTTTTTAAAACAACGCCATCTATTAATTTACTGTGATACTAACTTTAGACCGAATTTCTAATTACTTGCGGCTCATTCTAGTCGATTATTTTTGAGCTTATTATTTAAGTTTTAATATATTGTAGCTTTATAGGGATATTTATTTCATATTTTTACAATCAATAGTGGTTAGGCTGTCTATGGTCACTGTGTATGTAAATAAATCATTGGTTCTTATATACATCTACCCACAGGGGATTTCTATAAGCTATCTATCCGCGGTTTTGGGATCAAAGATTGAATTTTGATATTTAGCTCTATACATTTAAATTACTAGTTTCTTCCACGCGGTTTCACTCTCCTCCCAGAGAAACTACTACTACAATATAAACACGACTGCAATAGAACTGCACGTTTGATTTGCAGTTCTATTGCAGTCGTGTCAACTGCATTCAAACTGCCCTTGAACTGCAATTTGCAGTTAGATTGCAGTTGAAATGCAGTCAGTCTGTCTAGAGCCTTATAGGCCTATTTGAAATAAAAAAAACTGAGTTTGAGCTTGTAGCTTGTAATCGCAAAACAACGGATAGTTTATAGAAAACCGCCCCTAGTCATTTAGTTTAGATCATGCATTTCTCATTCAAGATTTTGAAAATAGGGTTTTCTAAAATGGTCTTCACCAGATGGCAGCACTGTAGCGTCAGGTCCAAACACAAATCAAAACTTGTATTTTTCGATCGTTTTTTGATGTAAATACATTCTAGAATGTTTGAAAAATAATATATTTTCCTTTACTTTAATTTTATAGTAGTTAGACTAATCAAATTGCGGTAATAACCTTTCAAAAAACTTTTCCTTGTAGCAATGAGTATTGTACCTACCTCTTTTTTTAGCTGAATCTTCAGTTTGGCCTTAATTAACCTTAATAAATCAATAACACTACTAAATGCGTAAAATTTCACGAAAAAATCATTCGATCAGTTGGAATCTGTACTATCTGACAGCTATTTGGACCTGACGCACATGAAGCGCTCTCTGGTGGCAAAAAAAGTTTTGAAAACCCTCATTTGTACTGAAACGACCATGTAAACCCATTGATGTCTATTATATACAATAATATTAGTTATTCATAAGATAAATTATGTAATCATTCTCTAAGAATAAGATAGCAAATATTTCGAAAAAACGCCGCTAGAATTTCGAAATATATCGTAAACGGTACAGATCTCAAATTCTAATATATTTGTCACCGTAACATTGTAAATAGCGTTAGATTACAAAATGTCTGGCGAGATTGCATACTGTCGAAATATTGTGAACCACAACAAACTGGTTACAATTTAACATATTCAAAAATTACAGATTACAACCTTACGATTGTCAAATTGTGTACTTTCCGACTGTCTATTGTAAGGCCAATCAGGAACATCTATTGTAAGATCGACCAATCGGGGACAGCTTTCGGGCGCTTCGCAATATTTCGTCAGTTTTTAATCTCGCGAGATAGACTGTAACCTAACGATATTTACAATCTTACGGTGATATTTTCAAAGGGTTCTCAATGTAGTAGTTTTAAAATAGACGAGTTCCCCCGGTGTGCGGCACTGTGACGCACACAAATGTATCTCGTGGTGTACTCGCTCTAGCAAACAGTAACACATTGCGAGCGAACATTTGTAACATGTCCGCGAAACTGCTACCTTTGTGCGCGAACACGTGCTAGCTGTGGACTTCGAAATGACGGTAATACTCGATCAAATGAACTTTGTATTTTGTCGATATTTTTAACATAATGAGACTAATTTTGATGTAGGTACTCTTACCAACTTTTTTATCTTAATAAACTTTGTAGTAAATATGTTTTTCTTTGATTACCAATTTCCTTTATTTAAAAGTCAAAAATAACTACTCGTAGTGGGTTATTTAAAATCATTTGAAGCAAGAATATCAAGTAATTTTCTTTTTTTTGTCGATGGGAAATCATCAGATGACCCCGCTGTGGGTGACAGCGTGAGGGAGTGTCAGACTCTTACTGACTAAAACCCACCGTGTTCCTTCTTGAGCCCTTTGCGCGAACAATCACGCAGCTTATAACAAGTAACTGGTTTGTAGAGGTCAAATAGGCAGTCACTCCCTCCAAGAAACCAGTTGCATTCTGTAAGGCCCAAGTTTAGCTACAATATAAACATTATCATGTTGTGAGGAAGGTTTTGAGCATGAATGTAGACAGGGTTGGGCAGTATTTGAATTACTTGTAATTAAAATACGTAATTGAAATACAAATACGTATTTGGTATTTGTATTTCAATTACTTCCATAAAATGTAATTTGTAATTCGTATTTCAAATACCTGACAACGAAGTATTTTGTAATTAGTATTTCAAATACTTGAGGCTTCAAAATACATTTTAACATTAAAATACATTTAAACTTCATTTAGCGATCGTGAGTGTGAGTGCGAGGCGAGAGTGCAATGATGGTAAAGCAGCTATTAGAGTTGGCAACACTGCACTTGTTATCGGAAAAGCGGTTTTTGAAAAATCAACAAAATTAAAATTTCATTCACTTGGTTCAGTATTTTTTATGTTATGAATGAGCATTTTTCGCTTATTGTTTACGTGAGATCGATACAGTTCTCTTCTTAAGGACCAACAATAATCTGCTAGCATAGCAGGACTCCATTTTCCGTGATAGCGCCGTTCCATGCCTGCTATGTCTTGATGAAAGCGCTCACCATGCTCGTCGCTAACGTCTCCCATATTTGGAGGTAAAAAATCTAAATGGGAATCCAAAATGTGTATTTTGAGGGACATTTTACACACCAATAGCGTGCAAGTTTGAATCATTTCTTCGACAAGTGTTTTATAGTTTACAGCTCTAACATTTCCTAGAAAATTGTTAAATACTTGTATCATAGACATCCAAGCCTTCCTTCTTTTTTATTTAATTTACTATTAAAAGTATTATCCTTCATCAACTCTCGTATTTGGGGTCCTATAAAAATACCTTCTTTTAAACTTAGCATCTGAAATTTTTGGGAATTTTTTTTTAAGATATTGAAAAGCTTCACTTTCGCGGTTAAGAGATTTTGCAAAGTTTTTCATTATCCTAATTTCAAATGTAAAAGGTGGAACATAATATTTTGCTGTTGCCTAACCGAAGGATGAAGAAGTTCTCTGATCCTGGAGTTAAAACTTCTTCCTATGTGCCCAAATTTTTTTGATCGTAAAGTGATTGTCTTCTTTATCCACCGACTTGTTCGAAATAGTCACCAAAAAGCAGCTAGTATCTTAGCGGTGTCACCTTTTTGCTACCAAAAGTAATAGAAATAACTCTTAAAAATCAGCACAGAAGTTCTTCCAAGATATTCTATCATATTTTATTCCTTTTTCCGTACAAAAGCCTTAAATATTTCATAGTTTTTCTTTCAAGGCTACCGCATGACAAGGGAATGAAGCGATATTTATTTACCGTGGTGTAGATAATCACTGTTTCTAAATAATCTTAGACGAATCTATGAGATTAATCTCCAAGCTTGAGGATCATAGTCAATACCGAAAGCATTTTATAGTCCCATCATGTTGGTACCAATAAATCAGATCGCGTGTATGAGAGATTTATAGTACCGTCTTACTCGTTGACACCGACCTCGTGACAATGCCGGATATTGAAAGAGAACGAAGGGCCTCTGTCAGTCGCGTTGGACGAGCTTTCGTTCTGGAACTAAGTTACGTCGTGTCAGAAGCACTACCATTTAGTCGGGCAATCGGTTGGAACGTCCAAATATGTATTTTTGAAGACAATGTAATGACTTTATCTTTTACATTTGTAAAGAAGCCCTGATATGTGTATAATGGCTGTAGTAAAATTGATGCCACTGGACTGAGGACGGCTCATTTGACCAACTATTTTTCGTATATAAGTTGATAACATCATAATCTATGGCCTCGCATTTGTTAAAAGTAATCCAACCCAATTTTGTATAATGTTGTGGTAAATTTACTACTAAAAAAAGAGTGAAAAATTAACTCGCTATTTGGTTCAGCCTAGAAAGTTATTTCGCGATCCTGTCGCTGTTCTCAATCAAGACAAACAGGTTGGGTTCCGCACTGATTTGCTTTACGAGTCTGTTGTATAAGAATTTGGGGTTGGTTGTTGGAGCGTTCGCCTAAGTCCCCATATCATTATTTGACACACACCAATGCAATGATACAAGACACAGAAAGATTCAATCTTCAAGATTTTATTTTTCGCGCGTCAACAAAACTGCAGGACTTAATACGCTAAAGAAAAGAAATATTTTACATTGAACATCATTCAGCTCAAAGAACCTCAAACCACACGACTAACGTGTCATAGTCCTACAATCCATTCAAACGATTTGAGATGATACGAAAACGATGACGCCCACAGACTCCGGAATTTTTCGTTATTCCTCGTTCGGTTTGAACCTCATTAATTACTCAAACTGAGTTTCAAATGACTTGGTTTAGAGACCTTGACTGTCAGTAAAACACAAGCAGAGCTTTCTCTGCTCGCGTCTACAAGCAGCTAGGAATCTTTTAGACAACAGGTACAACTATATTCCGTACTGTTTTTCGAATACGTCACAGTTAGTATTACTTTGTGCAACGTTTTTTGTGATGAGAGCAGATCATGATTTATTGTAAGCAAGCATCTGACTATATAATGGCTTCGTATGACCATGATCCTCAAGCTTGGGAGATATAAGATTATTATAGCATTTCCGTCTAAGTATTAGAGTTTTAAAAGCGTATTCATTACACAACGGTAATACAATTATCCTTCCAATTTCCTTGGGGATCATGGCGGCACCTTGAAAGAAAACTATGAAAAATTTAAGGCTTTCTACTGAACAAAGATTAAATTGATAAAATATCTCTTGGAATCTGTGCTGATTTTAAAGTTTATTTTCGCTAAGTTACTTCATTGTGCTATGCAACCAAGGTTACACTAGCAAATGCTGCTTTTTGTGCTTTGGAAAGCGCTGATAAAGAAAATCATTACATCCAAAAAAAGTTTGAGCCACCTAGGAAAAGTTTTACTCCA
>NWSH02000515.1:15498-27801 GCA_002382865.2 Heliothis virescens
TAAGTTTGTATGTACTTTCTAAGTATGTCTTAGACACCGATGGCTGATAAAAAGGTGAAGGAAAACATCTTGAGGAAACTTGGACTATAAGTCTGAAATCTCCAACCCGCATTACGCAAGTTTGGTGATTAACGCTCAATCCTTCTCCGTGTGAGAGGAGGCCTGTGCCCCAGCAGAGGGACGATAAAAAGGCTATGAAAAAATAAAAATTGTAAATGAGCTCGCGGCTAAGTAACAGCCGCACGGGTCGATCATAAGGTTAAGCAACGCTTGGCGCGGTCGTTCCGTGTGACCATCTTGTCATGACGAGTTCCTCCGTGTTTCGGAAGGCACGTTAAATTGGTGGGTCCCAGCTGTCATTTGAACATCTTTGGCAGTTGTTACGGGTAGTGAGAAGCTAGAAAGTCTGACAACCAGTCTCATCCAGGGGTTGCTTAGTAACTGTGTTGAGGAGATCAGATAGGCAGTCGCTCCATGTGGCACACTGGTACTCAGCTGCATGCTGTTAGACTGGAAGCCGACACCAACATAGTTGGAAAAACGCTATTTAATTTTTAGCTTATAGCTCTTTTATTAGGGTTCCATACACAAAGGGTAAAACGGGACCCTATTACTAAGACTTCGTTGTGTGTCTGTCTGTCTCCAGGCTGTATCTCATAAACCGTGATAGCTAGAAAGCTGAAATTTCCACAAATTATGTATTTCCATTGCCGCTATAACAACAAATACTATAAACGTGTGAAATCGCAAATTATAACTTTGTTATTCATACATTTGTATGAAAAACAAAGTTATGTTTTGCTGTCCGAAAAATATTTGAATTTTGGCTAGTTGTAGGTAATAGATACGTTCATTTTTTCATATATAATGGAACGGAACCCTTCGTGCGCGAGTCCAACTCGCACTTGGCCGGTTTTTATATGTATAGATAATTTAAGTATTTAACCTATTATGCGGAAACCGGCTGGCATGGTATGGGCATGTGATGCGGAGAAGTGAGGATCATGTTGTGAGGAAGGTTTTGAGTATGAATGTAGATGGATATTGCGGAAGGGGACGACCAAAGAAACGATGGATGGATTGCGTGAAAGTCGATATGGCTAGGAAGAATGTTACTTGTGAGATGACGGCAAATAGAAGAGAATGGAAGAAGAAAACATGCTGCGCCGACCCCAAATAGATTGGGATAAGGGCAGGGAGATATATAACCTATGACCTATTTGATGGAAGGTTTTTACCTAGTTAATTTTTATTAACAAAGAACAACGTTTGGTACAGAGATCAGATTGTTCGTTCGAAGATATCTTGTAAGCTTGTGTTGCCTCCAGGCTGGGTTTGTTTCCATTGTCTTGGCGTACGGTACGAGAAATTGTGTTAAGTACGTACATATAATAGCGTCCTAGCCGATTGCCGGCCACGGCAGCTGTTCTCATATAAGGAGATCAGCCAGCTACGCAGAACGTATTATATAGTGCATAAGCATTTGCGCAGACACAGGTGCACTCCCTATTCCCTCACTCTCATAACCCGATGGGACGGCAATCCGACACGACCGGAGAGAGATCAGGCGCAGGACCGACATTAACGTGCTCTCCGATGCACGGGTGAATCAATCACCAACTTCCAACTCCGGCCTGCTTAGTGAAAGTTTCTAAAACCCACAAAGCGATTTCGGCCCGTTCCGGCAATCGAACCAGAGAATCGCACAGCAGTCGGCTATGCGACCACTAGACCAACGAGGCAGTACATGAGATATAAGGCTATCCACCTAGGTCCGATAAAACATGATTTTTGTTGTAGAAAACCGACCTCAAAACTAAGAAATAATAAAGATTTAATATTAATTATGTACTTCCTATTACATAAAGTGCTATTTTATAATAGGTTTTATGTCGTTCCTACTTACCACATAATAAGTGTCTGTCTAAACACACTATGCCGAACGTACGCGACCGAAGCTCCGCGGCTGATTATACGTTCCATCCTATTCGGCTGATATGTCACACCATAAGTGCCGAACTTATGCGGCAGAAATTCAGTTGCGCAATTTTGTGTGTATATTCAGTGTTCGATCGAAGCGAACTTCGGTAATACGTTGCCGCCGAATTGCTGCTGAACTTACGCCCGACCGAAGTTCGGATGTATGCTATAATGCAACGCAATTTCGGCATAATGTGTCGTCAGTAATTCAAATAGCATTGCAGGCGTAATCATGCCGAACTTCGGTCGCGTATCCTCGGCATAGTTTGTTTAGACACTTATATTGCCGAAATTTTGCTAAAATTGGCCATAATTTTTTACCCCCGACCTACATTCTGAAGTCAAAAATCTTTACTTTGACACTTTTACAGGGACATCTTGTATTGCGCCGACTACAAATGAAATTGGGAACAGGGCAGGAAGATGATGGTGAAATATCTAATCTACCCTTAGATTAGTTGAACGAAAAAACCGGCCAAGTGCGAGTTGGATTCGCGCACGAAGGGTTCCGTACCATTATCTATGAAAAATAAACAATAGGAATGGTCAAGTGTGAGTACTTAAGTTGCACATTATTTCTAATAGATGGCGCTACTAGTATACAATTTTGCAATTAATATAAATCAACAGCCTTAATAATTTTTTCTTTTAATTTTTAGTATTTGTTGTTATAGCGGCAACAGATATACATCATTTGTGAAAATTTCAGCTTTCTAGCTATGACGGTTAATGAGATACAGCGTAGACACGGACAGACAGACAGACAACGGAGTCTTAGTAATAGGGTCCCGTTTTACCCTTTGGTTACGGAACCCTAAAAAGCTGATGATGATGATGAATTTGCTAACCAGTCTTACCCAATAACTTACGAAAAAGTATGAAATCTCTAATCTACCCTTTGATTAGTTGAACGATATATCTCCCGTATGACTTCAACCCCGTGTTACAGTGGACTCGAACCCCCTACCTTACGGTACTCGGCTGGGACACTAATTAGCTCCTGTAGTGCCGAAGGGCGACTTGTACCTACTACCTGCCTCTATATTATATATAAGCTATTTTATATACTAGGTATAGCCCGTGGATTTGCTCAAGTACGGTGGGAACAACCTTATACTTTTAGCCTTTTATTATTATTACTAGCTTCTGCCAGCGGTTCCTACCGCGTCCCGTGGGAACTACTGCGCACTCCCGGATAAAAATCACCCTATAGCCTTCCTCGATAAATGGACTATCTAACACTGAAATAATTTTTCAAATCGGACCAGTAGTTCCTGAGATTAGCGCATTCTTGAACGCGCGAGTTTGTTTGTTTGTTTGTTTTTCAAAACATACAAACAAACTCTTCAGCTTTATAATATTAGTATAGATTATTCTTTATTGCACACAGATAAGTTACATTACATACACAATACATAAAGCGAAAAAAAATGTTGCACCAGCAGTTCTTGAGTTTGAAACGTTAAAACAAACAAACTTTTCATCTTTATAATGTCGGTAAATAAAGATAAACTTTCAAACTATTTTCACAATTCTAAAGGGCGCAGGTGAAGCCGTGGAAAACATCTAGTAGTTACTTACATCCCGAAGCTTTAAGGGCCGATATGCGGGCACAACCGCGAGTAGTAACTTCATATTTAATCCTACTATCCCACTAATAACTGCCTTGTTGGTCTAGTGGTCGCATAGCCGACTGCTGATCACGAGGTCTCGAGTTCGATTCCCGGGACGGGCCGAAATCGCTCTGTGGGTTTTAGAAACTTTCACAAAGCAGCCCGGAGTTGGAAGTTGGTGATTGATACACCCGTGCATCGGAGAGCACGTTAATGTCGGTCCTGCGCCTGATCTCTCTCCAGCTCGTGACGGATTGCCGTCCCATCGCGCTATGAGAGTGAGGGAATAGGGAGTGCACCTGTGTCAGCGCAAATGCTTGTGCACTATAATATGTCCTGCGCAGCTGGCTGATCTCCTTATATAAGAATAGCCGCCGTGACCGACAATCGGCTAGGATGCCATCACTAATATTATAAATGCGATAGTTTGTGACAATGGATGTATTTGTATGTTTGTTGCTCTCTCACGCAAAAACTACTTGACGGATTTGAATGAAATTTGGCAGTAATATAGCTTATATATCAGAATAGCATATGGGCTACTTTTTATCTGGCTATGGGAAGTGAATCCCTCGGGAAGCGGGTCAAACCGCTGGCGGACGCTAGTGAGAACATAATATATTAAGTGAACTATCTTAAGTACGGCTTAAGGAATTGTTCGGGAACCGACATGGCTCGTTTGGGAACAACTTTAGCTATTCACTTCCTGACCATAAGACTATTATGATATACTAGCTTCTGCCATCAGCATCGCCCGCCTAAAAGCTAAATTCCCGTTCCCGTGGGAATTTCGGGAAATCCTTTCTTATCTCGCGTGAGAGTCTTAAGATGAACCTTTGTGCAAAATTTCAGCTTCATAGGTTCACGGGTTTAGTCCCTGCGTTGATGAGTCAGTGAATGAGTCAGGACTTTGATTTTTATAGGTATTATAGACTAGCTCCCCCCAGCGGTTTCGCCCGCTTCCCGAGAGAACTACTTACTTCCCGTAGCCGTATAAAAGGTAGCCTACATGTTATTCTGATATATAAACTACTAGCCGTTTTCCCGCGGTTTCACTCGCGTCCCGTGGGAATTACTACCCGTACCCGGATAAAATATAGCCTACTAGCTTTTGCCCGCGACTTAGTTCGCGGGGAATAGTGACTTCCGGCAAATTTTTGATCAACGCCATCTAACTACGGAGTATAGGAACAGCTCGACATTTATAGTACGAAAATGAACAATAGATGGCGCTGTATGTCCGGAATAAATTTATTTTTTATTTTTATTTTTTGAAATAAAAACTATCCTATGTCCTTTCTCAAGTTCCAAACTATGTCTGTACCAAATTTCACACAAATCGGTTCAGTAGTTTAGGCGTGAAGAAAAGACAGACAGACAGACAGAGTTACTTTCGCATTTATAATATTAGTTTGGATAGTTTGGATGTCACTCGTGGATAATGTAGCTTTCGAATGGTGAAAGAATTTTTAAAATCGGTCCAGTAGTTTTTGAGCCTATTCATTACAACCAAACAAACAAACAAACAAACAAAGTTTTCCTCTTTATAATATTAGTATAGATATTACTGCAAAGTTTCATCAAAATCCGTTCAGAAATTTTTGCGTGATAGAGTAACAAACATACATACCGATACACAAACATCCATCCTCACAAACTTTCGCATTTATAATATAAGTGGGACATATTAGGCTCGTGGCTGAGTAATAGCCACACGGATCGATGAATCGTGTGGCATCCGTGGATGGGTGTCCCAGCTGTCATTTGAACATCTTTGGCAGTCGTTACGGGTAGTCAGAAGCCAGCAAGTCTGACAACCAGTCTTACTGATTATCGGGTTGCACGAGTAACTGTGTTGAGGAGATCAGATAGACAGTCGCTCCATGTGGCACACTGGTACTCAGCTGCATGCTGTTAGACTGGAAGCCGACACCAACATAGTTGGGGATATTGCTAGGTAAATAACAATAGGAGCTGGTTTTCTTTACAAATCAAATTAACTGCGGAAATCAATATTCTGTCTATCTCTGGATTTGCTTACTAGTGATAGGATTTTGACATTAGCCCCATACAAGTAATGTCAAATTTCTATCTCTGGTAAGCAAATCCAGAGTTAGATAGGTTATTGGGAACGGCCGTAAATCAACCAGGAACTTTATTTACTGGTGTAATTTTTATCCGGGTGCGCGAAATAATTCCCTTAAGACGCGCTTGGACACATGGCGAGGGGAAAAACGCTGGCAGAAGCTAGTAATAGCCTAACAAGCAGTATTTTGCTACCAGCGTCTGCCCAGCGACTTCGTACGCGGATCATGTCGCTTATGCCAGTGACAACGGGTCGTCATAATTTCTCCCGTTTTCCCAAAATTTCCCTTCACTGCTCTGCTCCTATTGATTGTAGCGTGATGAAAAGTATATTATAACCAGCTCAGGAGTATGATAAATAATTGCACCAAGTTTCGTTAAAATCCGTGGAGTAGTTTTTGTTTCTATAACGGTTATACAGACAGACAAAAATTTTACTGATTGCATTTTTGGCATCAGTAATCGATCCCTAATCACCCCCTGATAGTTATTTTGGATATATATTTCATGTTCATGTACAGAATTGACCTCTCTACAGATTTATTATAAGTATAGATATAGATAGATTTTAAAACATAGCAACACAACAAGACTTTTCTATAACAAGGACCTCCTAAAGTTACTTAATATCTATTAAAAGTCGCAAAATACAGGACAGTGAGGACTAAAAGCATAACAAAAGCTAAAATGGCGAGAACGCATTTATTTCAATCAATTATAACACAATGATTTAATTTGGCGCGTTGCAGTATCTTCGTATTTGAAAACAGCGCCATCTGTTGACATTTTCACGTAACACCAAGAAGACGGTTTTGGTGAAAAGCGCTTTTCCAACTTTAGTAAGTACGTGAGCTAGTCGTCTTCGTAGTACAGCAGAGAGTTAAGAGATGGCGCCACTTCAAATTAAATGGGGGATGGGATGGAAATGGCAATTCCGTACCATTATCTATGTAAAACGCAATAGAATATTTTTTTAATATTCTGGTTTTTCAAGGGTCTACCAAGCCAAAAATATTTATTTTAGTGTAGTTTTCAGAAAGTATAATTTGTTACAGCGGCAAAGGAAAGTCGTGAAACTTTCAAAATCTTGCTATTACTATTGATGAAATATAGCCTAATAAAAGTCAATCTGTTTCGGACTTATTAGATTCCGACTGCCAAGGGTGTGTTTTTAACCAGATGCGTGGAGTAGTTGTATTTGTTTTAATTCACGGGGTTAGCCACATTCGTATTTGTAAACGCCAGCACATCAACTTACATCAATTTGCCAAACTTCAATATATTATTATTTCCAACTTTGTCAATATAGTGAAAGGTTGTTTGATTGGTAAAATTTGACAGATACAGGTAGGTTGACATGCTGTCGTCTGTACAGTCGACAGCACATCAAGTTACCACAATCTGTCAAATTTCTGCAATAGATTTTCAACCTTATCGCAATGGCGGTAGGTTAATATTTGAGTGGTAAAATCTGACAGATTCGTATACGTTGAGCTGCTGTTGTCTGTACATTTACACAAGAATTATAGTTCACCCGCTTTTCTATACTAATATTATAAAGAGGAAAACTTTGTTTGTTTATTTGGTTGTAATGAATAGGCTCAAAAACTACTGGACCGATTTTAAAAATTCTTTCACCATTCGAAAGCTACATTATCATCGAGTGACATAGACTATAATATTTTATCCGGGTACGGGCAGTAATTCCCACGGGATGCGAGTGAAACCGCGGGAAAACGGCTAGTACAGTACGAGATAAAATTAACCTTCGCTACACATAGCCTTCGACTAGTCTATTTAGTTACTTTCACAGCGTAGGATGTCCTAACGGTATTTTACTGTGGGGGCAAAAGCTTGCAGATTAACTTCGAAACGTTTTCATATTACAAAAACGAGCTATCCGTGGCTATAATATCAGTTAGGTAGCAAGTACTCCCTTAAGGGAATTTTTAAAGAAAATAGTATTCTTACTGTGGATGCAATTCATCCTCTTGCCAATTATTATACATAGCCGTTTTTCCCGCGAGTTTCACTCGTCATCCCGTGGGAATTAATGCCCGTACCCGGAATAAAATATGGCCTATGTCACTCGTGGATAATGTAGCCTTTCGAATGGTGGTGAAAGAATTTTTAAAATCGTGTCCCAGTAGTTTTTGAGCCTATTCATTACAACCAAACAAACAAACAAAACAAACAAAGTTTCTTCTTTTATAATATTAGTATAGATTAGGCAGAATATTTCACCTCTACACCAAAGAAAGTTGATGTTCACAGTATCAACCACTAGGAACAAGCACAAACTGTGTGTACCCATCCACAGGCTTCACAAGGTAGCTATGCGATCGTTATGGGCTAGGTAATTCGTTTTTATAATAAACTCCCTCAGTCATTGTTAGAATTGCATTTGATAAATTTAAAGTTCAGATAAATCCATTTTGTCAAAAAAGCATATTATACCATTATGACGTACATCAATGCATAGAGTACGTTGGTCCTCATGGTTAAACACGCGGACAGTTTTCAAGTTATCATTTCATTTGAAGTGAGTTTATTTTGTTATTATTGACATTATTTATTTTTTTTACTATTGACATTATTTAATTATTTTATCTATTAGCATATAAAATCGACAAATTACTTTCATCATTGTGGTTGTTTCACGATGGGTTTGTATTGCAATATTGTAAGGGTCACTAGCGAACCGCAAATCTATCAGTGCTAACTAGTTCTTTTTGTGGAAGCGCAAGCCGTCATGCTCCCTTAGACGGTATTGCCTTGCGGTTAGGCGTCCGATGGTCGGGTGCCTCCCTCCCTCCAAAATGTGCGAGGGGGGCGATGGCTGATTCTCTGCGGTTATGGCTCTGAACGGGTGCTGCTTGTGGTACCAGGTCGTTGCTGACTACATATGCTCTTCAAATAAGTAGTTGAAATATAATGTTTAGATTGATTACTTATGGTACGAATTGTTGGCCTAGTTCGCCGTTTTCATTGTTAATGTTGGCCAGATTGTACCTATAGCCCACAAAACAGTTGCGCAAATTATGGGTGGGGCACACCTTTAAAGCTATACCTATTTTCACGCGATGGAGGCTTATATTTTTTTTTTATCTTTAATAGCGTTAACCGATTTTCTTTTGTAGCTGCTTGAGTTATAGTATGGGATAAGGGTTTGTGCTAGTCCACATGGGTAAATATTCTAATGAAATAGTATACTTCATGTATGAATTTTATTCTTTTTTGTATAAAACGGTTCTTCCAACCCATACAGCAACAGATTGTGTTGTTGGGGAGCTTTGTTCCACCACTTCTTCTTCCCAGCAAAAACACATAGGAAAGTGTGAAGGACGGGCGTTTTGGGGGCTGTCTTTTTGTAAAATTGACCTTCAAAAGCTGCTGATTTTCAGCTACTTTGAATAAAAGACTTTTTATCTTTTCTTTTTATCTTTTTATCATATCTTAATAAGCCCTAATTTAAATACTCCGTTGTTACGACTGCTAAAAACGCATACAACCAAAAATCCCGTTGCGTGATTTATTACAGAATAATCCAAAATTACGCGTATAAAATACACTGTCATTCGCTAAGTTAAGAAATCGTAACGATTGTACTTGGATCTCATCTAACCACCTGGAACGGCCAGAGTTTAAAAGGGACCCACCGGTTTATCGTGCCCTTCTGAAACACGAAGAAGTCATTATGACAAAAGGTCACCCAATCACGGACCGGACCATGCCAAGCGTTGCTTAACTCATGATCTTTGACTTAGCCACGAGCTCTATATCTATGCGAAGAACTACCATTTAAGTGCGGAGAGCAACTAAATAGCGATAGCTCACTTATTCATTTTCCAATGACATTCGTTACACACGGCACACGATTACATCTATATCTATCTATTATACTTATAATAAATCTTGTAAAGAGGTCAATTCTGAACATGAAATATATTTCCCAAAATAACTATCAGGGGTGATTAGGGATCGACACTGATGCGCCAAAAATTGAATCCAGTAGAATTTTTCTCTGTCTGTCTGCTAAAAACCGTTATAGAAACAAAAACTAACTTGACGATTTTACGAAACTTGGTACAATTATTATTCATACTCCGAGCTGGTTAATAGTATACTTTTATCACGTACCATCAATAGGAAGCAGAGCAGTGAAGGAAAGATCTTTGATTATGACGACCCATTGTCGCGCGGCATACGACATGATCCGGAACGAATCGGCTGCGAAGCTAGTTAAGCTACTTACACAGCAATAACTTGTCAACACATGTTACATTCGAAAGTGAGGAGGATTCGTAAATAAGACTCAGATAACATATCAATTCAAATTGGTTCCAGCGACTTGTATGAGTTCTGGTATCTAAGCTACTTTTGCTCAAATGAGTGTTTAGTGACTATTTGACACTCTTGTAGGAATGTGTAGTGAAATCTAGTTTTCTGGAACCATATGTATTGGTTTGAGTTTGGATTTGTACAGTACAAAGTAATTTTTAAAATTGTTAACTCTACATGTAACACGTGTATGAGAGGCGTATTAGCTTTAAGATCACACCGACCGTTTACTCTACAACTCTTGAAGGTGACTTTATATCTACCAGTTTCGTCTAGTAAACTGATTTTCATCACTAGCGTCTCCAGTTGGTTGGCTCCCAAGCTTATAAACTAACCAATACCCGCCTAACAGTCGATAAGGCTTTAAAACCCCCGTTCATTTGTTGATAAGAGAACGCAGAAATTACCAATCTACATACTATAGGGAGGTATCGCTTGATCTTTGTGCCGTTTTCCTGAAAAACTGAAAAAAAAGAAATAAACACAGAAGAAGGTTTTGGAAAAGAAAAGATTTTCTAATTTTTTGCGGAAAAAGAGGTAAGTTTTTTTGTAATGGGTTAGTTTTTTGACAATCGAGTGAAGGATTTGAATGGTTATTTTGAGAAATCGGTGCGACTGCTATTGATATATTTGGATTTTCAAAATACGAGGTCAAGTTTTTGGCCTTATTATCGGTTTCATCATCTCTGTCTAAGCCATTTCCAAGTATGTTGGTGTCGGCCTTCCAGGTCGTAACTTCTTAGACTGTTGTCGAAGACCGGCCTCTAGCTTCTGACTAACCGTAATAATCAAAGATATGCCAAGAGATGTACAGCCGTGGACCAGGGCTTAACGTACAGACAACAGCACATCAAAGTTTACGCACAATCTGTCAAATTTTTGCCGAATCGATTTTCACAATAGAGGTTAGGTTATATGTTCGATTGGTAAAATTTGATTATACAGATTCGGGTATAGCGTTGACCTGCTGTTGTCTGGTTATGACGCTTCGAACCGAGTCTGTATGGCTGTGTACTTCCTATTGCCAAAGATGTTCGATTTAAAGCCTTGGACCCACCAGCTTGAACGGTGAGACTTTTGGGAAACGCTCGAAGAACTCGTCCATGAAAAGATGGTCAGTATCGAATCTGTGTGAATTGTCCATCAGCCTACGGAGAAAATCACAGTTCAAGGCGTATATAACAAACTAAGCTTCGCCAGCGGTTTCACCTGCTTAACAGTGGGATTAGTTGCATCTGGAGTAAAAAATGGCTTTGCGCATAAATGAGCCTATCCAACACTGGAGAAGAAATTGTCTCAGAATCGGACCAAGTAAATTCCTGCAGATTGCAAACAAAATCTTAACAAAATCTTTGACGAGCGCTCGTTGGGGAGCGCAAGATGGTTACCGATGCGGACTGCCGACTTGATGGTCCCGCGTATCGATCTTCCGGAACAGGTCAACATGGGTTTGTTGATGAGGAGCATGGCGTGTTGTGGCGTGTGGGTCTGGGGGGATTAAGATGTATCTATTATATAAAATATATACGTAATTATATGTAAGTTTATCAGTTGTGTTTATGCACCCATAACACAAGCAATGAATAGGGCTGTACCATGGGCTAACCGACCGTGTGATTGAACAGTGTCGCCGATATTATTAGATATTAAAGCTTATTACTGTAAGATATTATTTGTATAACAATTATACAGGAGGAACCTAAACAATCACCATCACGAACCATGCGAATTGAATTGCATGCACAAAAAAAATGTGGCAGCCAACTTTGATACCCGTTTTTGATTCCAACGCTAATAATAAAATCGATACGTGCGATGACAGAGTAAAGACAGATATTTTGTGTACAATACGTGCCGGCCACGCTGAAGACGGGAGTACTTAGAACGGTCAACCCCGGGTTTGCGAACAGAGCAATGTGTCGGTCTGCAACAACAGTCGCCAGGTCTCCCAACGATTCCGACGCGTTTTTAGGCCGTCTTACCAACAACTCGGTCATAAGGCGAGCGAGAGAGAGAGTGTAGTATGTACGAATAAAGAAAGTGGCTGAAAGTTAAGAAGGGAATGGAATGAGGATCAAGATATTATGATGGATGAAAATCGGTTAATGATGCTATGGAATAAGAATTTCATGTTGAGAAGGCGAGTGGTAAGGTTGTTGAGCTTTTATTCTTGTACAATCTCGTTTCGTACAGTTTTAAATTTGGGGCTGTGTAAAATTGATGAGTGGATTTCTTAATTATTGACTACACAGTTTTCGTGGTCATTTTTCATTGTGCATTTCAG
>NWSH02000515.1:28087-54739 GCA_002382865.2 Heliothis virescens
TATTGACATTATTTATTTTTTTTACTATTGACATTATTTATTATTTTATTATTACATATAAAATCGACAAATTACTCTCATTGTGTTGTTTCACGATGGGTTGTATTGCAATATTGTGAAGGGTCTACTAGCGACCGCAAATCTACTAGTGCTAACTAGTTTCTTTTTGTGTAGCAGCAAGCCGTCATGCTCCCTTAGACGGTATTGCTTGCGGTAGCGTCGATGGTCGGGTTGCCTCCCTCCCTCAAAAATGTGCGAGGGGGGCGATGGCTGATCCTCGCGTTATGCTCGTGAACGGGTGCTGCTTGTGGTACCAGGTCGTCTTGCTGACTACATATGCTTTCACTCGTAGTTGATATAATGTTTGATTGATTACTTATGGTACGAATTGTGGTCCTAGTTCGCCGTTTTCATTTGTTAATGTGGCAGATGTACCTATAGCCACAAAACAGTTGCGCATGTGGGTGGGCACACTTTAAAGCTATACCTATTTTCACCGAANTTTGTTAATGTGGCAGATGTACCTATAGCCACAAAACAGTTGCGCATGTGGGTGGGCACACTTTAAAGCTATACCTATTTTCACCGAATGGAGGCATTATATTTTTTTTTTATCTTTAATAGGTTAACCATTTTCTTTTGTAGCTGCTTGAGTTATAGGTATGGGTATAAAGGGTTGTGCTAGCCAACATGGGTAAATATCTAATGAAATAGTATACTTCATGTATGAATTTATCTTTTTTGTATAAAACCGGTTCTTCAAACCATACAGACAGAATTGTGTTGTTGGGGAGTTTGTTCCACCACTTCTTCTTCCCAGCAAAAACACATAGGAAGTGGTGAAGGACGGGCGTTTTGGGGGCTGTCTTTTTGTAAAATTGACCTTCAAAAAGTGCTGATTTTCAGCCTACTTTGAATAAAAGACTTTTTATCTTTATCTTTTATCTTTTTATCATATCTAATAAGCTCCTATTTACATAACTCCCGTTGTTTACGGAACTCTAAAAACGCATAACAACCAAAAATCCGTTGCGTGATTATTACGAGAATAATCCAAAATTACGTATAAAATACACCTGCATTCGCTAAGTAAGAAATCGTAACGATTGTACTTGGATCATCTAACCCACTGGAACGGCCGAGAGTTTAAAAGGGACCCACCGGTTTATCGTGCCTTCTGAAACACGAAAGAAGTCATTATGACAAAATGGTCACCCATCCACGGACCGACCATGCCAAGCGTTGCTTAACTTCATGATCTTTGACTTAGCCACGAGCTCTATATCTATGCGAAGAACTACCAATTTAAGTGCGGAGAGCAACTAAATAGCGATAGCTCACTTATTCATTTTCAATGACATCGTTACACACGCACACGATTACATCTATATCTATCTATTATACTTATAATAAATCTGTAAAGAGGTCAATTCTGAACATGAAATATATTTCCAAAATAACTATCAGGAGGTGATTAGGGATCGACACTGATGCCAAAAATGCAATCAGTAGAATTTTTCTCTGTCTGTCTGTAAAACCGTTATAGAAACAAAAACTACTTGACGGATTTTAACGAAACTTGGTACAATTATTATTCATACTCCTGAGCTGGTTATAGTATACTTTTATCACGCTACCATCAATAGGAGCAGAGCAGTGAAGGGAAAGATCTTTGATTATGACGACCCATTGTCGCTGGCATAAGCGACATGATCCGCGAACGAAGTCGCTGGCAGAAGCTAGTTAACTACTACAAGCATAAACTTGTCAACACATGTTACATTCGAAAGTGAAGGGAGGGATTCGTAAATAAGACTCAGATAACATATCAATTCAAATTGTTCAGCGACTTTTGGAGTTCTGGTAGCTAAGCTACTTTTGCCAAATGAGTGTTTAGCTACTTTTGAACTCTTAGAATGTGTAGTGAAATCTAGTGTTTCTGGGAAAATTGGGATGTTGGTTTGAGTTTGGATTTGTACAGTACAGTAATTTTTAAAATTGTTAACTGTACATGTAACACGTGTATGAGAGGCGTATTAGCTTTAAGATCAAGACCGTTACTTAAAATCTTGAAGGTGATTTATATTAAACAGTTTCGTTTTAGTAAACTGATTTTCATACTAGCGTCTCCAGTTGGTTGTATGCTCCAAGCTTATAACGTAACAATACCGCCTAACAGTCGATAAGGCTTTAAAAACCCCGTTCATTGGTTGATAAGAGAACCAGAAATTACCAATCTACGATACTATATGGGAGTCGCTTGATCTTTGTGCCGTTTTCCTGAAAAACTGAAAAAAAAGAAAAATAAAACACAAAGAAGGTTTTGGAAAAAGAATAAGGATTTTCTAATTTTTTGCGGAGAAAAAGAGGTAAGTTTTTTTTGTAATGGGTTATTTTTTGAAAATCGGAGTGAAGGAGTGAATGGTTATTTGAGAAATCGGTGCGACTGCTATTTGATATATTTGATTTTCAAAATACAGTCAAGTTTTGCCTTATTATCGGTTTCATCATCTGTCTAGCCATTTCCCAAGTATGTTGGTGTCGGCTTCCAGTCTAACTTCTTAGACTGTTGTCAAACCGTCTAGCTTCTGACTAACCGTAATAAATCAAAGATATGCAAATGACAGCCGGGACCAGCTTAACGTACAGACAACAGCACATCAAGTTACCACAATCTGTCAAATTTCTGCAATCGATTTTCACAATAGAGGTAGGTTAATGTTCGATTGGTAAAATTTGATTATACAGATTCGTATACGTTGACCTGCTGTTGTCTGTACCTTCCGAAACGCGATCTGTATGGCTGTTACTTCCGTATTGCCAAAGATGTTCAGATTAAAGCCTGGACCCACCAGCTTAACGTAACTTTTGAAACGCTCAAGAACTCGTCATGAAAAGATGGTCATATCGATCTGTGTGAATGTCACTCAGCCACGGGAAAATCACGTTCAAGGCGTATATAACAAACTAGCTTCCGCCAGCGGTTTCACCTGCTTCACGTGGGAATTAGTTGCATCTGGATAAAAAATGGCTTTGCGCAATAAATGAGCTATCCAACACTGAAAGAATTTCTCAAATCGGACCAGTAATTCCTCAGATTCAAACAAAATCTTAACAAAATCTTTGACGACCTCGTTGGCGCAATGGTTACCATGCCGGACTGCCGAACTGATGGTCCCGCGTTCGATTCCCGGAACGGTCAACATTTGTGTGATGAGCATGCTTGTTGGCTGTGGTCTGGGTGTTATAATATGTATCTATTTATAAAAATATATACGTAATTATATGTAGTTTATCAGTTGTGTTAGCACCCATAACACAAGCTAATTAATAGCTTACCATGGGGCTAACCGACCGTGTGTGAAACAGTGTCCCGATATTATTATATATTATAAGCTTTATTACTATAGATATTATTTGTATAACATTTACAGGAGGAACCTCAAACAACAAATCACCACACGAACCATGCAATAATTGCATGCAACAAGAAAAAATGTGGCACCAACTTTGGATACCCGTTTTGATTCCAACGCTAATAATAAAATCGAACTGCGATGACAATAAGACAGATATTTTTGTACAATACTCCGGCCACGCTGAAGCGGAGTACTTAGAACGGTCAACCCCGGTTTCAACAACAAATGTGCTCTCAACAACAGTCCCGGTCTCAACAACGATTCCGACGCGGGTTTTAGGCCCGTCTACAACAACTCGGTATAGCGAGGAGAGAGAGAGTGTAGTATTTGTACCGAATAAAGAAAGGGCTGAAAGTAATGAAGGGAATGGAATGAGGATCAAGGATATTATGATGATGAAAACGGTTAATGATGCTATGGATAAGAATTTTCATGTTGAGAAGGCGAGTGGTAAGTTGTTGAGCTTTTATTCTTGAAATCTCGTTTCGTACAGTTTTAAATTATGGGGCTTTGTAAAAATTGATGAGTGGATTTCTTAATTATTACTACACAGTTTTTCGTGGTCATTTTTCATTGTAGCATTTCCAGTGCAGTTCAGTTTTGTGGAGTTTATATTTCTAGACAACAATTAACAACGGGATCTTTGTCTTTTGCTTAATTTGCAATCTTCTGATATGTATGTTTTCATACAATTTGCTCTCTCATAACTTGCAACACTCCATGCTGTAAAAGTTTAAAACGACAACACCCGGTTAGCAATAACTATTGTACGTACTAAAAATTAGTGCGTAAGAAACATTGCGTTTTAGGTATTCACGCTAAAACTACTGACCCAAAGTGTTTGGTACCCTGATATTCTACAGCCTGAAAAAGAACAAGGGCTACTTCTACCCCAGTTGCAAAAAGTGTTTTCCCGTAAGACGGTGCCATGACCTGCGATATAACTGCGCTATATTACCATATTGTCCAAAATTGACGTTCAGAGTTAATATTGAAGATTGATTATGAAATGACCCCTCCTGCTGCAGATTCTTACTGTCAAAAACCCACCGTGTTCCTTCTTGAGCCCTTTGTGTACTTGCCCGCGGTAACTCGCGGTAATCCCACAGCCCTGGCAGGCTCTAGTCCTAGTGGGCTCCGCTGGTCTAGGGACCACCTAACGTGGGTGAATCCGCTACTCATAAAATAGCAAAAAGAAAGAAAAACCATTTATTCCACACAAAGAGAAAAAACAAAAACAGCTAAATAATTCTCATACCGTTACAGATAATCCAAACGAAGATATAGTATTTATATCCGGCAAGAATCACGATACGGATAAAACAAGAGAAGAGAATGGAAGAAGGAGTGAAACACAATACAATCATATAGAAGACACAGACGAAGATTTTATTATTAAGACAAAACTTAACTGTACAGACTTAGATTGCAATAATACTATCAGATCTGTTTGCGGGGCGAAATTCTTGAACAATGATTGGAGATATAGATTGTTCTTAAACGACTGTTACTTCAGGAAAGTTAACTGCGCATTTAAGTATGAAGTTAACCGTGAGTAAATTGTTAATTTATTTTTTTACTGACTCTTATAAAAGGAGGTTTGCAGTTTAACCTGTGTGTATGAGATTATATGGCGCTTGGTTGAACTGTTTTTGATGCAGGTTTCAGTATAGTATTTGTTAGATTGAGGAGAAGGTATGGTACATCAGGTTATGACAATCTGTCAAATTTCTGCAATAGATTTTCAACCTTATCACGATGGTGGTAGGTTAATGTTTGAATGGTAAAATTGGACGGATTCGGGTACCGTGACCTGCTGTTGTTTGTGGTACATAACGATTGAAAAAAGCTTTCACAACTATGTTGGTGTCGGCTTCCAGTCTAACAGCATGCAGCTGAGTACCAGTGTGCCACATGGAGCGACTGCTTGTCTGATCTGCTCAACACAGTTACTCGGACAACCCGATTTTTAAGATTGGTTGTCAGACTTTCTGGATTTAACTACGCGTAATGACTGTCAAAGATGTTCAAATGACAGCTGGGACCCACCAATTTAACGTGCCTTCCGAAACACAGAGGAACTCGTCATGACAAAATGGTCACACGGAGCGACCGCGGCAAGCGTTGCTTAACCTTATAATTGAACGACAAGTGACTTGCTCTTGATACAGTCGTGCATCGGAGAGTACGTTAATCTCGGTCCTGCTTGTGATTTCTCTCCGGTGGTGTCGGATTGCCGTCCCATCGCGCTATGAGAGTGAGGGAATAGGGAGTGCACCTGTGTCACAGCTAATGTGCGTGCACTATAATATGTCCTGTGCAGTTGGCTGATCTCCTAGCTGGCTAATGATGATGATGATTTGTTTCCAGGGTACAAACAAGTGACGGTAGACAGATGCAAGACGATAGGAGCCCACTACATGGACAGAGCGTTTCCATACCAACCTAAACCTTACCCGATTGATAAACCTACTGATAAGGTTGAATTTGATACCAGGCAGGTGGTAGCTTCGAGAAGGTAAGATTTCGGAGTCAGGTTTCCGTGCCCAAGAGTAAAACGGGACCCTTTTTATTACTCGTTGGTCTAGTGGTCGCATAGCCGACTGCTGTGCACGAGGTCTCGGGTTCGATTCCCGGGACGGGCTGAAATCGATTTGTGGGTTATAGAAACTTTCACAAAGTAGCCCGGAGTTGAAAGTTGGTGATTGATTCACCCGTGCATCGGAGAGCACGTTAATGTCGGTCCTGCGCCTAATCTCATTCCGGTCGTGTCTGATTGCCGTCCCATCGGGTTATGAGAGTGAGGGAATAGGGAGTGTACCTGTGTCAGCGCAAATGCTTGTGCACTATAATATGTCCTGCGCAGCTGGCCGATCTCCTTATATGAGAACAGCCGCCGTGGCCGACAATCGGCTAGGACGCTATTATTATTATTTGTTTGAAAGGTGACATACGTGCTCTTAGACATGTTTGTTGAAACTCGGTTGAGCCGTTTTGGAATTATGGGGGGTAAAAGAGAGGAATTACAACTGATTGTGTGCAAATATACTGAAGTGGGGTCTCAAATGAAAGATCATCAATAACATTTTATCGTTTATTATTTCAGGTCCATGACAATGAACTATAACGGACAGTTTTGTTCACACCCATGCCCTATATCCTGCCCCGAAGACTATGACCCTCAATGTGCAGCGTCAGGCACAGGACAAAAACGTGTGTTCTTGAATCATTGCAAATTAGACCACAACTCCTGTTTCTATGGAGTAGGTAAGTGGTTTAACTGACTTTAATAAAAGAGGTTGTTAGTTTAACCTGTATGTTATGTCAACCTTCTTTCGTCTGTTAAATTTCTTCAATGCATTTTCAACCTTATCACAATACATCATCCGCCTTTGTATCGTCCCACTGCAGTGTTGCGGCCTCCTCTCACACAGAGAAGGATTGAGCGTTAAGGCCCATTTACACATTGCGATTTCTTTGCCCGTGCTTGCCATTTTATTGCAGGAATATTTGACAGGCGACCATTTANACTACTACAAGCATAAACTTGTCAACACATGTTACATTCGAAAGTGAAGGGAGGGATTCGTAAATAAGACTCAGATAACATATCAATTCAAATTGTTCAGCGACTTTTGGAGTTCTGGTAGCTAAGCTACTTTTGCCAAATGAGTGTTTAGCTACTTTTGAACTCTTAGAATGTGTAGTGAAATCTAGTGTTTCTGGGAAAATTGGGATGTTGGTTTGAGTTTGGATTTGTACAGTACAGTAATTTTTAAAATTGTTAACTGTACATGTAACACGTGTATGAGAGGCGTATTAGCTTTAAGATCAAGACCGTTACTTAAAATCTTGAAGGTGATTTATATTAAACAGTTTCGTTTTAGTAAACTGATTTTCATACTAGCGTCTCCAGTTGGTTGTATGCTCCAAGCTTATAACGTAACAATACCGCCTAACAGTCGATAAGGCTTTAAAAACCCCGTTCATTGGTTGATAAGAGAACCAGAAATTACCAATCTACGATACTATATGGGAGTCGCTTGATCTTTGTGCCGTTTTCCTGAAAAACTGAAAAAAAAGAAAAATAAAACACAAAGAAGGTTTTGGAAAAAGAATAAGGATTTTCTAATTTTTTGCGGAGAAAAAGAGGTAAGTTTTTTTTGTAATGGGTTATTTTTTGAAAATCGGAGTGAAGGAGTGAATGGTTATTTGAGAAATCGGTGCGACTGCTATTTGATATATTTGATTTTCAAAATACAGTCAAGTTTTGCCTTATTATCGGTTTCATCATCTGTCTAGCCATTTCCCAAGTATGTTGGTGTCGGCTTCCAGTCTAACTTCTTAGACTGTTGTCAAACCGTCTAGCTTCTGACTAACCGTAATAAATCAAAGATATGCAAATGACAGCCGGGACCAGCTTAACGTACAGACAACAGCACATCAAGTTACCACAATCTGTCAAATTTCTGCAATCGATTTTCACAATAGAGGTAGGTTAATGTTCGATTGGTAAAATTTGATTATACAGATTCGTATACGTTGACCTGCTGTTGTCTGTACCTTCCGAAACGCGATCTGTATGGCTGTTACTTCCGTATTGCCAAAGATGTTCAGATTAAAGCCTGGACCCACCAGCTTAACGTAACTTTTGAAACGCTCAAGAACTCGTCATGAAAAGATGGTCATATCGATCTGTGTGAATGTCACTCAGCCACGGGAAAATCACGTTCAAGGCGTATATAACAAACTAGCTTCCGCCAGCGGTTTCACCTGCTTCACGTGGGAATTAGTTGCATCTGGATAAAAAATGGCTTTGCGCAATAAATGAGCTATCCAACACTGAAAGAATTTCTCAAATCGGACCAGTAATTCCTCAGATTCAAACAAAATCTTAACAAAATCTTTGACGACCTCGTTGGCGCAATGGTTACCATGCCGGACTGCCGAACTGATGGTCCCGCGTTCGATTCCCGGAACGGTCAACATTTGTGTGATGAGCATGCTTGTTGGCTGTGGTCTGGGTGTTATAATATGTATCTATTTATAAAAATATATACGTAATTATATGTAGTTTATCAGTTGTGTTAGCACCCATAACACAAGCTAATTAATAGCTTACCATGGGGCTAACCGACCGTGTGTGAAACAGTGTCCCGATATTATTATATATTATAAGCTTTATTACTATAGATATTATTTGTATAACATTTACAGGAGGAACCTCAAACAACAAATCACCACACGAACCATGCAATAATTGCATGCAACAAGAAAAAATGTGGCACCAACTTTGGATACCCGTTTTGATTCCAACGCTAATAATAAAATCGAACTGCGATGACAATAAGACAGATATTTTTGTACAATACTCCGGCCACGCTGAAGCGGAGTACTTAGAACGGTCAACCCCGGTTTCAACAACAAATGTGCTCTCAACAACAGTCCCGGTCTCAACAACGATTCCGACGCGGGTTTTAGGCCCGTCTACAACAACTCGGTATAGCGAGGAGAGAGAGAGTGTAGTATTTGTACCGAATAAAGAAAGGGCTGAAAGTAATGAAGGGAATGGAATGAGGATCAAGGATATTATGATGATGAAAACGGTTAATGATGCTATGGATAAGAATTTTCATGTTGAGAAGGCGAGTGGTAAGTTGTTGAGCTTTTATTCTTGAAATCTCGTTTCGTACAGTTTTAAATTATGGGGCTTTGTAAAAATTGATGAGTGGATTTCTTAATTATTACTACACAGTTTTTCGTGGTCATTTTTCATTGTAGCATTTCCAGTGCAGTTCAGTTTTGTGGAGTTTATATTTCTAGACAACAATTAACAACGGGATCTTTGTCTTTTGCTTAATTTGCAATCTTCTGATATGTATGTTTTCATACAATTTGCTCTCTCATAACTTGCAACACTCCATGCTGTAAAAGTTTAAAACGACAACACCCGGTTAGCAATAACTATTGTACGTACTAAAAATTAGTGCGTAAGAAACATTGCGTTTTAGGTATTCACGCTAAAACTACTGACCCAAAGTGTTTGGTACCCTGATATTCTACAGCCTGAAAAAGAACAAGGGCTACTTCTACCCCAGTTGCAAAAAGTGTTTTCCCGTAAGACGGTGCCATGACCTGCGATATAACTGCGCTATATTACCATATTGTCCAAAATTGACGTTCAGAGTTAATATTGAAGATTGATTATGAAATGACCCCTCCTGCTGCAGATTCTTACTGTCAAAAACCCACCGTGTTCCTTCTTGAGCCCTTTGTGTACTTGCCCGCGGTAACTCGCGGTAATCCCACAGCCCTGGCAGGCTCTAGTCCTAGTGGGCTCCGCTGGTCTAGGGACCACCTAACGTGGGTGAATCCGCTACTCATAAAATAGCAAAAAGAAAGAAAAACCATTTATTCCACACAAAGAGAAAAAACAAAAACAGCTAAATAATTCTCATACCGTTACAGATAATCCAAACGAAGATATAGTATTTATATCCGGCAAGAATCACGATACGGATAAAACAAGAGAAGAGAATGGAAGAAGGAGTGAAACACAATACAATCATATAGAAGACACAGACGAAGATTTTATTATTAAGACAAAACTTAACTGTACAGACTTAGATTGCAATAATACTATCAGATCTGTTTGCGGGGCGAAATTCTTGAACAATGATTGGAGATATAGATTGTTCTTAAACGACTGTTACTTCAGGAAAGTTAACTGCGCATTTAAGTATGAAGTTAACCGTGAGTAAATTGTTAATTTATTTTTTTACTGACTCTTATAAAAGGAGGTTTGCAGTTTAACCTGTGTGTATGAGATTATATGGCGCTTGGTTGAACTGTTTTTGATGCAGGTTTCAGTATAGTATTTGTTAGATTGAGGAGAAGGTATGGTACATCAGGTTATGACAATCTGTCAAATTTCTGCAATAGATTTTCAACCTTATCACGATGGTGGTAGGTTAATGTTTGAATGGTAAAATTGGACGGATTCGGGTACCGTGACCTGCTGTTGTTTGTGGTACATAACGATTGAAAAAAGCTTTCACAACTATGTTGGTGTCGGCTTCCAGTCTAACAGCATGCAGCTGAGTACCAGTGTGCCACATGGAGCGACTGCTTGTCTGATCTGCTCAACACAGTTACTCGGACAACCCGATTTTTAAGATTGGTTGTCAGACTTTCTGGATTTAACTACGCGTAATGACTGTCAAAGATGTTCAAATGACAGCTGGGACCCACCAATTTAACGTGCCTTCCGAAACACAGAGGAACTCGTCATGACAAAATGGTCACACGGAGCGACCGCGGCAAGCGTTGCTTAACCTTATAATTGAACGACAAGTGACTTGCTCTTGATACAGTCGTGCATCGGAGAGTACGTTAATCTCGGTCCTGCTTGTGATTTCTCTCCGGTGGTGTCGGATTGCCGTCCCATCGCGCTATGAGAGTGAGGGAATAGGGAGTGCACCTGTGTCACAGCTAATGTGCGTGCACTATAATATGTCCTGTGCAGTTGGCTGATCTCCTAGCTGGCTAATGATGATGATGATTTGTTTCCAGGGTACAAACAAGTGACGGTAGACAGATGCAAGACGATAGGAGCCCACTACATGGACAGAGCGTTTCCATACCAACCTAAACCTTACCCGATTGATAAACCTACTGATAAGGTTGAATTTGATACCAGGCAGGTGGTAGCTTCGAGAAGGTAAGATTTCGGAGTCAGGTTTCCGTGCCCAAGAGTAAAACGGGACCCTTTTTATTACTCGTTGGTCTAGTGGTCGCATAGCCGACTGCTGTGCACGAGGTCTCGGGTTCGATTCCCGGGACGGGCTGAAATCGATTTGTGGGTTATAGAAACTTTCACAAAGTAGCCCGGAGTTGAAAGTTGGTGATTGATTCACCCGTGCATCGGAGAGCACGTTAATGTCGGTCCTGCGCCTAATCTCATTCCGGTCGTGTCTGATTGCCGTCCCATCGGGTTATGAGAGTGAGGGAATAGGGAGTGTACCTGTGTCAGCGCAAATGCTTGTGCACTATAATATGTCCTGCGCAGCTGGCCGATCTCCTTATATGAGAACAGCCGCCGTGGCCGACAATCGGCTAGGACGCTATTATTATTATTTGTTTGAAAGGTGACATACGTGCTCTTAGACATGTTTGTTGAAACTCGGTTGAGCCGTTTTGGAATTATGGGGGGTAAAAGAGAGGAATTACAACTGATTGTGTGCAAATATACTGAAGTGGGGTCTCAAATGAAAGATCATCAATAACATTTTATCGTTTATTATTTCAGGTCCATGACAATGAACTATAACGGACAGTTTTGTTCACACCCATGCCCTATATCCTGCCCCGAAGACTATGACCCTCAATGTGCAGCGTCAGGCACAGGACAAAAACGTGTGTTCTTGAATCATTGCAAATTAGACCACAACTCCTGTTTCTATGGAGTAGGTAAGTGGTTTAACTGACTTTAATAAAAGAGGTTGTTAGTTTAACCTGTATGTTATGTCAACCTTCTTTCGTCTGTTAAATTTCTTCAATGCATTTTCAACCTTATCACAATACATCATCCGCCTTTGTATCGTCCCACTGCAGTGTTGCGGCCTCCTCTCACACAGAGAAGGATTGAGCGTTAAGGCCCATTTACACATTGCGATTTCTTTGCCCGTGCTTGCCATTTTATTGCAGGAATATTTGACAGGCGACCATTTACCTATTGCACGATTACGCTTACACAGTGCAAGTAGCATCTTGCTGCAATAAAATGGCAAGCAACGGGCAATGAAATTGCAATGTGTAAACGGGCCTTTAATCACCACGTGCAAGAGATGCGGGATGGTAATTTCAGTAACTTCAGTAACTTTTTTTTGGATTATATAAGAAGTTTAACTATCGCAACTTTTTATATAGATTGTATCTTCCCGATCTCTCTCACCGGTCTGATTGCCGTCCCATCGCGCTTTGAGAGTGAGGGAATAGAGAGTGCACCTGTGTCACAGCAAATGTGCAGCCACTATAATATGTCCTGCGCAGCTGGCTGATCTCCTTATATGAGAACAGCCGCCGAGCTCAAAATAGGTTTTTATCGCTGGGAAATTATCAGATGACCCCTCCCGCATGGACTTTCGGGAGCCCTCTGTGTGCCAGGGCCGCGGTAACTTTTTCGAGCAACCCGCAGCCCCGACGGGCTCTGGCCCTAGTGGACCTCACTGAGGGTCAAAATAGGCCTTGTTCTTTGAAATATCTTGTTGTTTAGACGACCTCGTTGGCGCAATGGTTACCATGCCGGACTGCCGAACTGATGTTCCCGGGTTCGATTCCCGGAACGGTCAACATTTGTGTGATGAGCATGTTTGTTGGCTGTGGTCTGGGTGTTATATGTATCTATTTTTAAAAATATATACGTAATTATATGTAGTTTATCAGTTGTGTTAGCACCCATAACACAAGCTAATTAATAGCTTACCATGGGGCTAACCGACCATGTGCGAAAAGGTGTCCCGATATATTGTTTTGTTGCAGTGTGGCACAAGAGACCTCTGGCCGAGTGTATTGGACACCAGAAGGCCGATATGAGGCAGAACCGAGGCTTCATCGGATGGATGCAGAGGGTCGGCATTGTCGACAAAAAAGGACGCTTAGTGTTAGAATAAATATTATTTTGAATATTTAATCTTTGGATTTTATCACAGGTTTTCTTCATATTCATCAGCCTTTTTATCGTCCCACTGCTGGGCACAGGCCTCCTCTCACACAGAGAAGGATTGAGCGTAATCACCACGCTTGCTCAATGCGGGTTGTTGATTTCAGACTTTATAGTCCAGGTTTCCTCGAGATGTTTTCCTTCACCTTTAATCAGCATTGGTGTCTAAGATATACTTAGAAAGTACATACAAACTTAGAAAAGTTGCATTGGTACTTGCCTGAGCTGGAATCGAACCGGAATCGAACACTCGTATTTGAGAGGTTGGTGCTGTACCCACTAGGCCACCACGACTTTTTTACAGGTTTTCTACTCCTGTAATTATCTGAATTATGTATGGACGCCAGCCCACCAACCTACCTCAATCTGTCAAATTTCTTCAATAGATTTTCAACCTTATCACAATAGTGGAAAGTTAATATTCGATTGGTAAAATTTGATAATACGGGTAGGTTTACCTGTTGTCGTCTGTACAGTTTTCTCAAAGTCAAAGTCAAGATTTTTAAATTCAAATAGACTTAGTACAATTCTATGAAAGGTCAGCTAGTTGAACGGTTTCAAGGAGTTGGTCTCATGGAGAAGAACCGGCAAGAAACTCCATGGACACTCTTTTAAAATTACTATCTTGTTACATTTTTAGGGTTCCGTACCCAAAGGGTAAAACGGGACCCTATTACTAAGACTTCGTTGTCTGTCTGTCTCCCTGTCTCCACGCTGTATCTCATTAACCGTAATAGCTAGAAAGCTGAAATTTTCACAGAGTATGTATTTTAACTTTGTTTTTCATATATTTGTATGAAAAACAAAGTTATTTTTGCGGCTCGAAAAATGATTGTATTTTGGCTAGTTGAAGGTTATAGGTACGTTAATTTTTCATAGATAATGGTACGGAACCCTTCGTGGGCGAGTCCGACTCACACTTGGCCGGTTTTTTATGTAATGTGAGGATCACGTAGGCCAATGAGTTGTCAGATGATACTCATATTTTACAATGCAGCTGAGTACCAGCGTGCCACATGGAGTGACTGCCTGTCTGATCTCCTCAACCCAGCAAATACAACCTCAAGGCCCATTTACACATTGCGATTTCATTGCCCGTTGCTTGCCATTTTATTGCAGGAATATTTGACAGGCGAACATTTACCTATTGCACGATTACGTTTACACAGTGCAAGTAGCATCTTGCTGTAATAAAATGGCAAGCAACGGGCAATGAAATTGCAATGTGTAAATGGGCCTTCATACACCTGATAAGACTGGTTGACAGGCTTCTGACTACATGTAACGACTGCCAAAGAAGTTGAAATGACAGCCGGGGCGCACTAATTTAATATTTTTTGACAGGTTTGAAAAGAACTCACCGCTAGCTGTGGAGCCATAGTGATATTCTGAAACAGAGAAGAAAATATAATATTAAAATACTAACCAATAATATTAATAACAATGTTGTTACACAAGTGAATTTGTCGCGACAAAAGCCGAACGGCAAACGATCTTTCGCACCGGTAGTTGCTATCTAGCTTCTGCCTGCGGTGTCACCCGCTTCTCGTAGGAACTATTTACCGCACCCGGATAGAAAGTAGCCTACATGTTCTTTAATATATAAGCTATATTACTGCCGCTTTTCATTAAAATCCGTTCGGTAGTTTTTGCGTGAATCAGTAACAAACATACATACAAATTCATCCTCACAAACTTTTAGTAAAATGGAAAATCATTTAGTATGAAAGCGATCGTAAATGATTTACACACTTCACGTAAATAATATCCAAAAAAATCAGTATACTCATATTTCAAAATAAAAATTTGTAACAATGCCATCTAGTAGTAGCTCATTGAACTATTTTGTGTTCGAAAATGTAGAACAGCGCCATCTATACGTTATCAGTGTAACTACGTACAACAGAAATTGTTTGAGGTGAAGTCATTTCAGGTAACTTTTAATTGCTGTGTTAATTAAATGATAGAAATATAAATAAATATATTACAATAACATTATTCTATTGTGATTTTAAGAAGTTTAAGAAGAAATGTTGCTAAATACATAATTAATTTTAATGTGTATAATTATTGTATCAAACTAAATACTTTTAATCATATTAATTTAGTTTTATATGTGTTAGCTAAGAATTTATAACTTTTGTACGTCTCCAAAATAAAATATTCCTTAAAAAAAATTATTTTTATTATTTCACTATCACTATCACTATCACTATTAGAAATAATGTGCAACTTAAGTAACACACATTTGACCATTCCTATTGTACTTTTTTCATAGATAATGGTACGGAACACTTCATGCGCGACTCCAACTCGCACTGGCCGGTTTTTTTTCATTTCTTAATAACCCTACACATTTTGTTTTGTAAAAATTAATATTTAATGTACAGACACGATTTTTTTACTGTTTTATTATATGTATAGATAATAGCTTTTTGGACTGGTGTTTGCCGATTCCGCGTCCATAAATGTGGGGATACCCATACTGTGGAAATCAATATTCTGTCTATCTCTGGATTTGCTTACTAGAGATAGAATTTTGACATTAGCCCCATACAAGTAATGTCAAATTCCAATCTCTAGTAACCAAATCCAGAGTTAGATAGGTTATTGGGAACGGCCGTTAGAAAGCACACCGATATCGTATCCAGTAGTTTACACACTCCAAGCTTATAACGTAACAATACCGCCTAACACACGATAAGGCTTTAAAAACCCCGTTCATTGGTTGATAAGAGAACCAGAAATTACTAATCTACGATACTATATGGGAGTCGCTTGATCTTTGTGCCGTTTTCCTGAAAAACGAACTGAAAAACTGAAAAAAAAGAAATATAAAACCCAAAGAAGGTTTTGGAAAAAGAATAAGGATTTTCTTATTTTTTTTTTTTGCGGAGAAACAGAGGTAAGTTTTTTGTGGTATTTTTGAACATCGGAGTGACTTCTTATTTGATTTTCAAAATACAGTCAAGTTTTGCCTTATTATCGGTTTCATCATCTGTCTAGCCATTTCCCAATGTTGGATTCGGCTCCCAGTCTAACTTCTTAGACTGTTGTCAAACCGTCTAGCTTCTGACTAACCGTAATGACTGTCAAAGATTTTGAAATGTAGGCCCAGTTGAAAACCAGCGTCAGGCACTATGTGTCTGGCATTAATGCTGAACTGGGTCTATTTGGCACAACCATTTCTTTTTTTGTTTGTTTATTTATTTTTTTGTTATTTTATTATTTTTTATGTCATGTGTGGTCTGTGTCAATATCAATTAATATTATTAATAATTCTTTCTTCTTCTTCTTCTTTCTTTCAAATGACAGCCGGGACCAGCTTAAAGTACAGACAACAGCACATCAAATTACCACAATCTGTCAAATTTCTGCAATCGATTTTCACAATAGAGGTAGGTTAATGTTCGATTGGTAAAATTTGATAGATTCGTGTACGTTGACCTGCTGTTGTCTGTATCTTCCGAAACGCTCACGTCGATCGATCCGTATGGCTGTTATTTTCGTAACGACTGCCAAATATGTTCAGATTAAAGCCTGGACCCACCAGCTCAACGTAACTTTTGAAACGCTCAAGAACTCGTCATGACAAGATGGTCACATCGATCTGTGTGAATGTCACTCAGCCACGAGAAAATCACGTTCAAGACGTATGTAACAAACTAGCTTCCGCCAGCGGCAGCGGTTTCACCTGCGTTACGTGGGAACTAGTCCTCGCACATGGATAAAAAATAGCCTTGCGCAATAAATGAGCTATCCAACACTGAAAGAATTTTTCAAATCGGACCAGTAATTCCTCAGATTAGTGCGTTCAAACAAACTCTTAAACTTTATTACCTACTATAGATATTATTTCTGATTTTACAGGAGGAACCTCAAACAACAAACCACCACACAAATCATGCAATAACTGCATGCAACAACAGAAAATGTGGCACCAACTTTGGATACCCGTTTTGATTCCAACGCTAATAATAAAATCGAACTGCGATGACAACAAGACGGACATTTTTGTTCAATACTCCGGCCACGCTGAAGCGGAATACTTAGAACGGTCAACCCCGGTTTCAACAACAAATGTGCTCTCAACAACAGTCCCGGTCTCAACAACGATTCCAACGCGGGTTTTAGGCCCGTCTTCAACAACTCGGTATAGCGAGGAGAGAGAGAGTGTAGTATTCGTACCGAATAAAGAAAGGGCTGAAAGTAATGAAGGGAATGGAATGAGGATCAAGGATATTATGATGATGAAGACGGTTAATGATGCTATGGATAAGAATTTTCATGTTGAGAAGGCGAGTGGTAAGTTGTTGAGATTTTTTTTTTGTTGTTGTTGTTGAATATGGAATTCTTTAAATCCTGTTTAGTTTTTAAATAATAAGCTATTGAATTGAACTTGAAGTTGAAGTAGGTGAGTTATACCTTTTAGTAAATAGATATCCCACCAAAAACATACTGTAAAAAACTAGCCAAGTCTCTATGGAATTGCTTGTTTGTCTCTAAAAAGTAATGAAATCTAGACAAAGTCGTGCTGAGTCTTATGTTTCTTACTACGATTTTCTTACTGTAACAGTTAATGTTATATAACTGGCCATTGACTTGTACCCAATTACTTATAAAGAATATTCAACGGCCAGTCATATCACATTAACTGTGGCGGAGTCAATTCAATGATTCGATTTTGTTTTCTTACGTTTTAATTATTTTCAATCGGCAATGTAAATAAAACATTAAGCAAAATGACTTTCGGAAAGGGCGATGATTTATTTTTTTTGATCTAAGTATCCCATTTGATATTGTGGGCAGCGCATCATGTCTTCTTCTTCCACACTCTTCTATTTGCCGTCATCTCACAAGTAACATTCTACCTAGCCATATCGACTTTCACGCAATCCATCCATCGTTTGAATGGTCGTCCCCTTCCTCTGTATCCACGGGGTAATTTCCCTCCCAGATCTAGTAGTCGCATTGGGTAGAATAGGGAGTGCACCTGTGTCTGCGCAAATGCTTGTGCACTATAATATGTCCTGCGCAGCTGGCTGATCTCCTTATATGAGAATAACCGCCGTGGCCGACAATCGGTTAGTTCACCATTCTAAACAAGCGAACCGCTTTAAAATAGTTACATAATTTAATGCTTAAACCGTTACAGATAACCCAAACGAAGATATAGTATTCATATCCGGCAAGAATCACGATACGGATAAAACAAGAGAAGAGAGTGGAAGAAGGAGTGAAACCCAGTACAATCACATAGAAGACACAGACGAAGATTTTGTTATTAAGACCAAACTTAACTGTACAGACTTAGATTGCAATAATACTATCAGATCTGTTTGCGGGGCGAAATTCTTGAACAATGATTGGAGATATAGATTATTTTTAAACGACTGTTACTTCAGGAAAGTTAACTGCGCGTTCAAGTATGAAGTTAATCGTGAGTAAATTGTTCATTTTTTTTTGTAGACTTCAATAGAAGGAGGTTCAGTTTGCCCTGTGTGTATGAGATTATATTGCGCTTGGTTGGACTGTTTTTGATGCGGGTTTTGGAATAGTATTGGTTAGATTTAGGAGAATGTTTAAGTTACAGACAACAGCAGGTCAACGTATACGAATCTGTCAAATTTTACCAGTCAAACATTGACTTACCTCATTGTCATAAGGTTGAAAATCGATTGCAGAAATTTGACAGATTGTGGTAACTTGATGTACAGTCGACAGCACATCAAGTTACCACAGTCTGTCAAATTTCTGCAATCGATTTTCAACCTTATCACGATGGTGGTAGGTTAAAGTTTGACAGATTCGGGTACCGTGATCTGTTGTTGTCTGCGGTACATAACGACTGAAAAAAAGCTTTCTTAACTATGTTGGTGTCGGCTTCCAGTCTAACAGCATGCAGCTGAGTACCAGTGTGCCACATGGAGCGACTGTCTATCTGATCTCCTCAACACAGTTACTCGGGCAACCCGATTTTTAAGACTGGTTGTCAGACTTTCTGGCTTCCAACTACCCGTAACGACTACCAAAGATGTTCAAATGACAGCTGGGACCCACCAATTTAACGTGCCTTCCGAAACACGGAGGAACTCATCATGATAAGATGGTGAACCCACTCATCGATTACGCCAAGCGTTGCTTAACCTTACAATAGATCGACAAGTAACTTGCTCTTTATACAGTCGTGCATCGGAGAGCACTTTAATGTCGGTCCTGCTTGTGATCTCTCTCACAAGTGTACAAGGTGGTGTCGGACTGTCGTCCCATCGCGCTATGAGAGTGAGGGAATAGAGAGTGCACCTGTGTCACAGCTAATGTGCGGCCACTATAATATGTCCTGTGCAGCTGGCTGATCTTCTAGCTGGCTGATGATGATGATGATTTGTTTCCAGGTTATAAACAAGTGACGGTAGATAGATGCAAGACGATAGGAGCCCACTATATGGACAGAGCATTTCCATACCAACCTAAGCCTTACCCGATTGATAAACCTACTGATAAGGTTGAATTTGATACCAGGCAGGTGGTAGCTTCAAGAAGGTAAGATTTCGGAGTCACTTTTCCGTACTTAAGGGGTAAAACGGGACCCTATTGCTAAGACTTCGTTGTCAGTCCAGGCTGTACCATGCATGATTCATAAGACACTACTGGAGACAAACAGACGGACAGAGAAATCGTAGTAATGGACTCCTGTTTTACACTTTGGGTATGGAACCGTAAAATTGTTCAATAATTATACTGCAAATATGGAGGTCAGTTTCACAGGTTCCAAATAGCTATCTCATAAATAATGCCGTAGAAAAGCATTCAAAATCAAAAACATTACTATGGTACCGGTCAGATTTCATAATAATGAAAACTATAGAACTCTATCCGGAACCTAAGAAGCTGGCTGATAATGTTCATCACCACCCTAGCTTTTACCCAACTTCGTTGGGGTTGGCTTCCAATCTAACTGTATGCAGCTGAGTACCAGTGTGACACATGGAGCGACTGCCTGTCTGACCTCCACAACCCAGTTACCCGAGCAACCTGGCATCCCTTTGTAAGACTGGGTATTTGGGGTTGATGCATCATGTCATATTCATATCTGTCGTCACATCACACCACTTCTTTAAATCAGCAAAAAATGCCGATTGTTAATTTTATTTTATAGCTGACAATAATTAGTCAATTAAGAAAAGTAGAAGAGAGCAGAAGTTATTCATAACGTCCCATTAAGGTGANGATGTTCAAATAACAGCATTCATTTTCCATCTGTCCGCCTGCCTATCACAACGGTGTATATCGTTAGCCAAGATAGAAGAAGTGGAATTTTCACAGACGTGTTTCTATGAGTATAACTTAATGAGCATTTTAGGGGGCTCCCATTCAACAAACGTGGTTTTTCGAATGGAACTTAGGCTGTGCAAGTCCAACTTGGCCTATTTACCTTTTATCGTTTTATTTTTTCAGGTCCATGACAATGAACTATAACGGTCAGTTCTGTTCACACCCATGTCCGATATCGTGTCCCGAAGACTATGACCCTCAATGTGCAGCGTCAGGCACGGGACAAAAACGTGTATTCCTGAATCATTGCAAACTAGACCATAACTCCTGTTTCTATGGAGTAGGTAAGTGTTTTAACCGACTTGGTTGGAATAATGGCGGTTGTTAGTTTAACTTGTATGTTATGTCAACCTTCTTCCATCTGTTAAATTTCTTCAATGCATTTTCAACCTTATCACAATACATCATCAGCCTTTGTATCGTCCCACTGCAGTGCTGCGGCCTCCTCTCACACAGAGAAGGATTGAGCGTTAATCACCACGTGCAAGAGATGCGGGTTGATAATTTCAGACTTTTTTTGGATTGGATTATATAAGAAGTTTAACTATCACAACTTTTTATATAGATTGTATCTTCCCGATCTCTCTCACCGGTTTGATTGCCGTCCCATCGCGCTATGAGAGTGAGGGAATAGGGAGTGCACCTGTGTCACAGCAAATGTGCGTGCACTATAATATGTCCTGCGCAGCTGGCTGATCTCCTTATATGAGAACAGCCGCCGTGGTCAAATTAGGTTTTTTTATCGATGGGAAATTATCAGATGACCCCTCCCGCTGTGTTCCTTCGGGAGCCCTTTTTGTGCCAGTGCCACGGTAACTCTTTCGAACAACCCGCAGCCCCGGACTTTCGGGAGCCCTCTGTGTGCCAGGGCCGCGGTAACTCTTTCGGACAACCCGCAGCCCCAACAGGCTCTGGCCCTACTGGACCTCACTGAGGGTCAAAATAAGCCTTGTTCTCTGAAATATCTTGTTGTTTTGTTGCAGTGTGGCACAAGAGACCTCTGGCCGAGTGTATTGGGCATCAGAAGGCTGATATGAGGCAGAACCGAGGCTTCATCGGATGGATGCAGAGGGTCGGCATAGTGGACAAAAAAGGACGCTTAGTGTTAGAATAAATTACTTATATTTTAAATATGAAATGTTTGGATTTTATCACAGGTTTTCTACTCCTGTAATTATTTAAATTACGCACCGTGTTCCTGAAGTTATACATTAACTTCGGCATGTCCATTGAATTGAGCATTTTTTACTATGGACACTTTTATGAATTCCAATTTCTTTAAAAAAAAATGATACAAACTAAATGCTTGAATGAAATTTATCTAATATGAGTTACTATTTACCTGGGCTAGCAACGTCGCATTTTAAACTTTGGTTCACATGTCCACATAAACTTTTTCTCACAAAAAGACTATTTCTCACAGCACAACATAATTAAATTAGTTAAACTTAAATTACAAATAACTTTAAAACTATGCCATTTAAACTACTACTTCCATTGTACGAAATGTTTAACAAGAGCTATAGAAGTATTATTCAAAATTAATGCATATCTTCAGGAACACGGTGTATATCGACGCCAGCCCACCAACCTACCACAATCTGTCAAATTTCTTCAATAGATTTTCAACCTTACCACAATAGTTGAAGGTTAATGTTCGATTGGTAAAATTTGTCAGATACGGGTAGGTTGACCTGGTTGTTGTCTGTATTTTTTTCCCAAAGTCAAAGTCAGGATTTTAATGGATTTAGTACAGGTTTCTATGAAAGGTTAGCTACTTGCACGGTTCCAAGGAGTTGGTCTCATGGAGAAGAACCGGCAAGAAACTCCATGGACACTCTTTTAAAATTACTATCGTGTTACAATTCATTTTTAACCGACTTCCCAAAAAGGAGGAGATTCTCAATTTGACCGTATTTTTTTTTTATGTATGTTAACCGATTACTCGAAGATGGCTGGACCGATATTCAAAATTCTTTTTTTGTTTCAAAGGGTATACTTCACAGGTGGTCTCATGGTAAGGAGACCAGGATCTGATGATGGGATCCTGGAGAAATCGAGAGAACTCTTCAAATTTCATAGGTTAAAACTTGATTTTTTATGTCGATGATACTATTACTGGACCGACTGTCACTGTGGGTATTAAAAAAAATATTATAGTTTTAGACCCCAAAACTGAAAAGCATAAAATAAAAAACTTTTTTACAAAAAAACAAAACCGACTTACCAAAAAAACACTGAAAGGGACAAAATAAAACTTTTCACATGGCTCTAGAAGTCGGTGGCAAAATAAACACAGTTAACAGACCTGCAGACACCGACTTCTAGAGCCATGTGAAAAGTTTTATTTTGTCCCTTTCAGTGTTTTTTAGGTAAGTCGGTTTGTTTTTGTAAAAAAGTTTTTATTAGTAATTCTCATAACTCAACTTCTATTTTTACAATGCAAACTGAGTACCAGTGTGCCACATGGAGCCGACTGCCTGTCTGAATCTCCTCGACCCAGCTTACCCGAGCAACCAATCACCCCTGTAAGCAAGGGTTACACGATCATCAGGCGTCATTCCATCCATCAATCAGCGGCTCAGACTGATGCCAGAATGACGGAGAAAGAACACGGTATATCTGGACCATCCAGTCCGTCAATCAAACCGTTACACGATACATTCTCCCCATCATTCCGACCAACTGATGGAATGGAATGACGCCACGATGCTATTCGTGTAACCCCTTGTCTAAGACTAGTTGACAGGCTTCTGAGCTACCACGTAACGACCTGCGCTAAAGATGTTTCAAATGGGACAGCCGGGCGCACTAATTTAATATTTTTTGCACTCCACGGTTTATCTGAAAGATATGACAGTCATCCGTCCTGCCAGCCAACATACATATCTACGCACAATACCACACCGAGATCGCATAGGGAATCAACCACTTCCTACTTCAACCACACTACTTAAACCAATAATATCTTACAATATCAATCCATCTAATATCTATATCTCCACGTTACATCTTCAGTGCGACGACAAATAAGCCGAAGCGGCAAACGATCGTTCTCGGCACCTGTTGCGCTGCATATACTCAGCTGTGGTAGCCTGCCGCTGTCATCCGCTTCTATAGACATTTCACGCACCCCAAAAAACAGCTACCTACATGTTCCTACTAAATATATGACTATATTATGCCAAGTGTCATTATAGATCTCGTCATGCATTCTCTGCGTGACGCATCGTAGTAACAACACATAACATACCAAAATCATTCCCTCAAAATATTAGCTCTATGATACTGTACCCGCGACAAAGCGGAGTGGTAAACATATCCATTTAGATGAAAGCGATCATAAATATTTACCACACCGCTTGTCCACGTCAAAATAAAAGTCGTAGTCGCAAAAAAATCAGCTATACTCATACTTACAAAACCTCACATAAAATTTTAACAATCGCCATCTACAAGCTGTTGTCAGCCCTAGTGAACTCATTCTGATTATAAGAAAATGCGTGAACCAGCACGCAGCTGCTATAACCTACGCTGATCGAGGTGAAGCTAGCGTGAGCCAACCGGGACCAATTCCTTGAGTGAAAGACTTCCAATTCAAGGTAACCTTAATTGGGCCTGTGTTAGATACCACCATCACACGTATAGAGAGTACATAGACTGTATTATACTTACAATGAATTATTCTATTGTGATTTAAGAACGTTTAAGAGAAATTCTTGCTAAAACATAAATACTATATAATATACCCGTATAATAATTATCGTATCATCAAATATAAATATCTATATCCCTTTATTAATATTTAGTTTTAAATCAGTGTCATCTTAAAGAATTTATATCATCTTAGTACTGTCCACTATATAATATGTAGATTCTTTACAACACCTTCGCTATTCCTTATTATCATCCTATAAATTGTAAGCGAGATGCTACTCGCACTGTGTAAAGTAATCGCTGCAAATAGGTTTAAATGTTGCCCTTATCGCCAAATATTCCTGCAATATAACAAATCCGACTTCACCAAAAAAACACTAAAAGAAAAGGGTAAATAAAACTTTTCAACTGCGCTAAGTCGGATGATCTGCAGAGAGTCTGGTTAGACGTGTTAGATGTATTTGCGCACCTTGGCCACACTTCTAGCGCCATATGAAAGAAGTATAAGTATTTATTTTACTCCTTTTAGTGTTTTTTCTATGAAGTCGAATTTGTTTTTTGGTAAAAAAGTTTTATTTCTATTTTATACTTTCAGTTTTCGGGTCAAAACTATAAATCTTTATTTATTGAATACCCCACACCCACCACAGTGGACAGCGGTTCCGAATAGTATAATCGGACGTAAAAAAAGCGTACGAAATTTGAAGAGTTCTCTCAATTTCTCAAGATCCCCATCATTAGATCCTGGTCTCCTTACCATGGAGACCCAACTGAATCGACTGCTTTCAAACACAAAAAGAAGTTCTGCAATCGGTCCTATAAACTGCCGGAATATGGATTAACATACAATAAAAAAAAACGGTACGAATTGAGAACCTCCTCCTTTTTGGGAAGTCGGTTTATAGATGAAAATGCAAGCAACTTGGCAATTGAAATCGCAAGTGTAATGGGCCTTAAGGATATGTTTAAATTGAAAGAACTATACTACAATTTTTAGCTGCACACTTTTCTCATATTTATAATAGTGAAAAAGCCGTGAAAGGCTTAGAACCCATTAGAGAGTGGCTTTTGCAAAAATTGACACAGACTTTGTCTAGCCAAGCTTAAGGCTAAGCATAACTATAAATATAGGATATTATAAAAGCCAGTTACAGAGGTTTCAGACAAAATTAAATGACAGATAATGCCTTTAGAAAATTAAACGTACGAAACCCTAAATAAAACCGCCAATGCGAGTTGCGGACCGCGCACTAATAGGTTCCGTACCATTTTTACATCATTATTTTTTATTTTTAGTATTTGTTGTTATGAACGGGCAGAGAAATACATCATTTGTGAAAATTTCAGCTTTCTAGCTCTCACGTTAATGAATTACAGCCTTGGAGACAGACAACAATCTAGTTAATAGGTCCCGTTTTACGTTTTTACGAACTGTGTAGTGAACAATAGCTCTAATTGTTAAAAAAAAATACTACAGAACCATCACTAATTGTGCACTTCCAGGATAACGGAACCCCAAAATTCATAATGAACGGAAATATCATGTTTTTAATGAAAGATTCATGAAAAAATTGTTGCATTGTCTTTAAGAAAAGTATTGAATACTTTATGAATAATTCATTGAAGTAAAAACTGAATTTAGATAAAGATTTACAGATGTTTTCTGTCTCAGGAAAAAGTTAAAATGGCAGCTTAAAAAAACCGACAAGTGCAAGTTGGACTCGGCCACGAAGGTTCCGTAGCATTGTCATGAAAAACTGAACGTATCTATTACCTACAACTAGCCAAAGAACAATCATTTTTTAAACCCCAATTATAGCTTGTTTTTGATCAAATATATGAATTAAGGCCCTCCTTAATATATATTTTTTTCTATTTTTTGTATTTGTTTTATAGCGGCAATGGAAATACATATTTGTTGAAAATTTCAATCTTTCTAGCTATCACGGTTTATAGATACAGCTTGAGTACAGACAGACACACAGATAGGACAGATAGACAACGGATCTTAGTAATAGGGCCCGTTTTACCGTGGCGTACGGAAATCCTAAAAACGCAAAATAAACTTAGTATTTAGTTTAGGTTCGTGTGTGTTATTTTGCTGAAAAATACAGGCCAAGGGCGAGTCGGACTACCACGGAGGTTCCGTCTGCGTCTACTAGCTCGCTGGCGGGCTGCACCCGCGCCGCGCGTCCCGTGACCAATTACTCCGTGCATCTGGATAAAAAGTAACTATAGCCTTTCTCCATAAATTCACGATCGAAACACCGATGTTATTTTCTAATTAATCAGAGTTCTTGAGATTAGAGCGTTCAAAAACTAACAAACTCTTCTTTATACAGTTTCTTTTATCTTAAAACTAATTTCCGCCAGCGGTTTCACCCGCATTCCCGTGGGAACTACTGCGCGCACCCGGATAAAAGTAAAACCTGATAGCCTTCTCGATAAATGGGCAGTCGGACCAGTAGTTCCTGAATTAGCGCGTCAAACAAACAAACTCTCAGCTTTATAATATTTGAG
>NWSH02000516.1:18678-32399 GCA_002382865.2 Heliothis virescens
TTGCCATCCAGCGAGGCAATGCTGCCAGCCTTTTGGGCACGCTCCCGGTAGATAGCGATGGGGAGGAATTTTTTGATGCATTTTAATAGTCCTTTTTTAGATTTAATTTGTAAATATCTTTTTTATATACTTTTAATAATTTTGTAAATAAGTGTACATATTTTATTATTGTAAATAGTATTTCTTATGTATGTGAAATAAAACTACCTCTTCAGAATAGATTTATTATTAGTTTCTTCCTGCGGTTTCACCCGCTTGAAATGCCAATAGCTTCCCTCAATAAATGGGCTATTTGGATCTCAGGAACTACTTAGTTAGATATGATTAGTGTTAGAAAACCGTTTTATCAGAAAAGGCTGTACCTAATCTGTTTACCGGGTGCACCAAGTAGTTTCCTTGAAGCGGGTGAAATCTCTGGAAGCAGTTAAGTAGTTACCATATTATAGTAAGACAAGGGTTACACGATCAGTCTGGCGTCATTCCATTCCATTAGTCTGGCCCGGCTCAGACTGATGTCAGAATGACGGACGAAAAACACGGCTTATTCTGGACCATGAGTCTGTCAATCAACCGGCTACACGATAATTCTCCCATCATTCTGACCAGACTGATGGAATGGAATGATGCCAGACTGATCGTGTAACCCTCGTCTTAGCCTTACTATACTAAACACGGAAAACGCCAACATCGAAAAAAGGTTGGCACCTATTTTACCGTAAAATTCATGAGACACAAAATCCCCAATATTTTGGCCGAACGTAAGCTAAACATGTTATCTCAAGTACGTGTAAATATAGAGGGACGGAGCCGGGAGTCCGTCATTATAGCAACAAACATGGCAGCGAGCAGTTTAGTTTTATTGTTGATAGTGCAAGGAACGGTGAGATATTTTTAATTTATTACTTATTCATATTTAAATGTAATTTATTGGGTGACTATACTTCATTTGTGTAGCACTTAAATGAAGGTAAATAATCTGATAATTGACCTTTTATTTAAATACTCGGTTTAAAAATAAAATGAAAGTAAAAATCAATGTAAAATAATGACAATTACTTAATCAATGGAGTCTTTATTTTAAGCATAGTTTATTTTTTGATATGTGTTTGTGTAAAAAGTTATGTTTAAATTGTTTACCTTTATTAAGGTGAATGCGACCACTAGAAGCGGGAAATTTAAATATAAAATGGTTTTTTCATGTTTTACCTAAGTATGATACTTCGCAAACTATAATATTTCGCAATAAAACGTTTTTTACAGTTACATTTAAATTGTAAGAAGTTTCGGAGTTAAACAAGGACATCAGAAATTACTTTGTGGGATATTATAACCGCCAATCATAAGATCACGCCTCATATTGAATGTTAACTTAGGTAAAACATGAAAAAACCATTTTATATTTGAATTTCCCGAATCTAGTGGTCGCATTCACCTTAAATGACTTTTAAAATTGACTATGGGTTCATTTGGTAAAAAGTATCAAAATAGTGTCAATTTCATGAATATTTTTATGGATGAATTATTGATTTAATTTTGATGATAATAAATAAAATAAGTTTACATTATAGCTTGATGTGAAAAATCTGTGGCATCATAGTTTATGTTTTCATACGAATTGCATAGAAAGTAAGTTTTTGACAGTTCAATAAAAGTATTGAATTTGACTAGTTGTCAAACTACCGTATTCTTGCTATCGAATTTTTTAAATCCACCCTGTAGTTCTTGAGACTAATGGCCAGTTTCACAGGTTCCAGATAAAGTTCTAAAGAGCTATCTAACAGATAGTGCCTTAAATATGTTTTAATAGTAATCAAACAAACTCTGCGCAGTTATTAGGGTTCCGTACCCAAAGGGTAAAACCCTATTCCTAAGCGTTCGCTGTCTGCCTGTCTGTCTATCTCCAGGCTGTATCTCTTAAACAGTGATAGCTAGAAAGCTGAAATTTTCACAAATTATGTATATCCGTTGCCGCTATAACTACAAAAACTAAAAATGTAAAAAAAAAATTAAGAGGGGTCCCCGTACAATAAACGTGTGGAACCGCAAATTATAACTTTGTTATTCATATACTTGTATGAAGAAACAAAGTAATTTTTTGTTGCCGAAAAATGTTTGTATTTTGTCTAGTTGTAGGTAATAGATACGTAATTTTTTCTTAGATGGTACGGAACCCTTTGTGCGCGAGTCCAACTCGCACTTAGCCGGTTTTAATATTAGTAGAATTGGTAGAATGTAAATCGATGTAGTAACAGCAGGAGTCTGATGACCATTCTCTTCATAAGGAAGAATATTAATGTATTTTATTAAATGCAGGTAGGTACAGGTAAATTATTTGAAAGTCAAGGGCATTTTGTGATATTTTTATATTTTATTATTATATTTTCCGCCAATATAACATTCACGGATACGTAAAAAAAAGAAAGAAAAATGTAGAAAACACTAAATTAAATGTTTCATCTATGTCATGTGGAAACTATAATATATACTTACCGGCTTATTTAGTGTAACCTAATATTATAAAGATGAAGAGTTTCTTTCGTTTTTTGTTTATTTGATTAAACATGCTAATTTCAAAAATTTTATCAGACCAGTAGAATCCAATTTAAAAAATATATTTCAGTTTTAGATAGCCTTATACTTAGTTTTTTATCCGGGTGTCCGAAGTAGTTCCCATTGGACGCGAGTGAATCCGCTAGCGAAAGCTAGACATTTGAGTATACATATGTAGATTATGCAACTAATTAAAATTGTCATTATAATTTTGTAATGTTTACATTAATCCTTATCTGTTACGTTTCAAATTGTTATGTATGACAAAATAAAAACATTAAAGGTCATTGCACTGTAGAGGTGGTTAAATTATTCGAATATTTAATTAACATCTATACCTACATATAAAAATTAAAGTCCTAACTCATTCACTGACTAATCAACGCAGGGCCCAAACCCGTGAACCTATAAAGCTGAAATTTTGCACAGAGGTTCATCTTAAGACTCTCACGCGAGATAAGAATTTCCCGAAATTCCTACGGGAACAGGAAAAAACGGGATTTTTATTTTTACGCTCCGAAAATAAAAAAATAAGATATTCGAATTTAGAACTTCCTCCTTTTTGGAAGTCGGTTGAAAACAGTCTATAACCAAAAGCATGACTTGTCTACGGTTCTGTAAAGCTCAAAACTATATGTTATCAACGCACCCTCCGTTCGTTTGCCCTTGATAATGAAATTCTAATGCATTTCTATACATACACACATACATACAAACTAAGAGGGGCTTTTAGGGTTCCGTATCCAAAGGAAAAACGGCTCCCTTTTATTGAGTCTCCAAGCTGCATCTCACGAAATTTTAACAAAAAATGTAAATATTTCTATTTTACAAAAAAAAATTACCTATGTAGGTACTTGTGGAAAGAAAGCACGTACCGAATAATGTAAAAACGCCAGCAGGTCAACCTATCCGAATCTGTAAAATTTTACCAATCGAACATTAAATTTCTATTATTGTTATAAAATTGAAAATCAGTTGAAAAAATAGTTGGCAGATTGAGGTAACTTGATGTGTTGTCGTCTGTACAAATACTTATGATAGACCAGTGTCTAAAAAAGTCCCTTTAAAAAAGGTAAAAAGTAAAAAAAAATGTACATAGTAGAATGTAACTTATTTCAACAGGAAGAGAATATGATAATAAATGAAAGAAAAAATCAATTCCACTCCATTCGTGGTCGGGAAGGGGGTGAGTTTTCTCGCGATTTTCGGCAGAACGATAAGTCCTATAGAAAAAAGTTAAATTGCAAAGTTGTAGGTAACAAAAAGATCTACAACTTTTGTATTTCCACTTTTTCACATAACATTAATAGATGACGACGGATGACTTTTCGAATAGGTTTAATTCTACTATATTTTTTTTTGGTTTCAAAAATTATCGACCTTGGTATATTTAAATAAAGCAACAGAACCCTCCATACACGAGTCCCACTCACACTTGGCCGGTTTTTATACAATAACAATCAGCAGTAACGGCTGTGTGGACGCCGCGGATGCACGTTGCGTTGCGTTGCATATAAATATCTCGTAATATTATTTTATGGTCGACTTGCAGCAAAGAGACTTGGTAAACTATCATTTAATGTCTTACTGTGGAAATCAATATTCTGTCTATCTCTGGATTTGCTTATTAGTGATAGAATTTTGACATTAGCCCCATACAAGTTATGTCAAATTCCTATCTCTGGTAAGCAAATCCAGAGTTAGATAGGTTATTGGGAACGGCCGTTAATAAAACTAATTTTGTATAGAAATCCTTAAACTACTAGAAACTTAATAAAGTGTGTAGACAGTATGTTTCAATTGATAAATATTTCGTGGGTAGGTACAGACGCCAGGACATCAACCTACTACAATCTGTCAAACTTCTTCAATAGATTTTCAACCTTATCACAATAGTGGAAGGTTAATGTTCGATTGGTAAAATTTGACAGATTCGGGTAGGTTGACCTGTTGATGTCTGTACCTATCTAATCTATACTTACTAATATTATAAAGCTGAAGAGTTTGTTTGTTTGTTTGAACGCGCTAATCTCAGGAACTACTGGTCTGATTTGAAAAATTATTTCAGTGTTAAATAGCCCATTTATCGAGGAAGGTTATAGGCTACTTTTTATCCATGTGCGCGCAGTAGTTTCCACGGGAAAGCGGGTGAAACCGCTGCCGGAAGCTAGTTACATATATTTCGCAACGAAATTTGAGACATAACGTATACAAAATTCTTCTACCTATTGCAAGTATTTGCATCTAATGTTCAAGTTCAATCATATAAAATTCGTATTAAAATCTATAAAACTATTAATCTGTTCATATTTCATTCATTCATTTGTTCAAATATGCATTCCGTCTTACGCAGTGGTCATACGTGATTCGTCGACACCCCATAACAGAACTTAATACACTGATAACCTTGCTTTACTATTTTGAACTTTATTCCAACGGTATAAAGTAAATATTACCTTGACTGTCAATTAATAGACGATACTCACGTTCAGTATTTAGCTATTTACAACTTTATAGCAATCGAAATAAGGTTCAGAATTCGATGANTCTCTGCGGGCTTAACCTCTTCAACTACCATGGACTCTAGTCCTGCCATTTTCATAATCAACTATAACAGCCAAGTCAGGGCGTTTCAATATTTTGTTTCGGCGAATATTATGTAGCAATATGTTTTTTATTTAAGAGATAAAAGCAAGTAATTGAAGAAATACTTCGATCTTTTTTTTTTTTTTTTTTTTTTTGTTCTGGCACTCCACGGATTGTGATAGCCAATGTCTGGTATGACACTTGTAGTTTTATTTGTAGGGTGTTATTTGATAAAATAGTTTTTATAGATAAAAATAGTAAACTTATATCGCTGTCCCTTACTATCACCTAAAAAGAGAGGGAGACAAAATGATTTGAAATGCAAAGATGACGAGTCCTGTGTTGTTAAAAACCGGATTTTTAAAAGGATTTGAATATTTTGACGATTAAAAATGAGTTTGTGTAAGGTATATACCTAATTTATACCGATAGTAAAAATACTTTTATGTCATACTAATATTATAAAGCTGAAGACTTAGTTTGTTTGAAGTCACTAATCTCAGGGACTACTGGACTGATTTGAAAATAAGTGTGATAGGCCTTTATTAAGGAAGTCTATAGACTACTTTTATCTGAGTGCACGGAGTTGTTCCCATAGGACGTGGGTTAAGCTAGTAACGCCCAAGTTTACCGACAACATAAACGTAATTTTTCTTAACTTCAACTGTTTATTGTGAATTTTTACGTTCAATTTTTGAAGTACTGACGCCATAACATGAACCTACCTCAATTTTTTTTCAATAGATTGTGAACCTTCCTCTATTGTTCAATTCGATTGATAAAATTTGACAGATTCGGGTAGGTTGATCTGTTGTCATCTGTTCCTCAATTAAAATGGAAAAACGTTTTTGACTATGATCTTGGATTGGCCTGATAACTATAAAAGTTTCCCTTCTGTTTCCAGATGTCTTCGTTCGTGGAAGTTCCGAAGCTGATGATGTTAGACGGACGGAAGATGCCAGCCATAGGTCTGGGCACCTATCTAGGGTTTGATAAGGTACAGTACATATCGTCGCCCAGCAGTGAAAACCACGTAAGTGCTTATAACAAAATTTTACAGGAGGAAGAAAAAACTATCTACTGAAAAAAAATGTATGAGTGGGGAAGATATTACCTTTTGTTTTTTTTTAGATTTTATGCACTCCTTAGGTACGTATCACATGGTTTCTATATCGTGTGCCTAAATAAGTTTGACGTGACTTACAAGGTTTTCATCACAACTTAATATTTTTTTGAAAGATTATGTAAGGTTTTCAAATTTAAAACAATGTACAGTTTTGGGAATCAGTTTGTATTTTCTTGCCATGTTTACAAAAAAAACAATAATATTACGAAAGGGAACAATAAGACACACCATAAAATATTAATTTAAAGGCGTTATAAAAGAAAAACCTTCTTCCAAAAGTATTCATTCAAAGTGAAAACCTCGTAAAGGTTCATACCAGATTATCTATAATTGGTATGACGGCAGTGAAAAACCTATCACCCAGTTTACAAGCTTTTCATATGTATAATACAACGAGTACGAGGTTAGCAATAAATTTTTACAAAATCGTTAGAAATAGTAGTCAATTCTTTATAAAACTTATTAAATCATAAAGAGTACTTTTCGATGCATTTTGACACTTTACAACACAAATTGGGCACTTTGTACACACTTTCTTCAATTTTTAATCCGGAACAACGCTAGTATCAACCGCACTGGCGAGTTTCTCAGACGAAAATGGCGGATCCTATTTTGATACAAGGTTCTCATAGCACGTCATAGACGGCGCCAGGAGTATCTGATTCGAAAGTTTGCTAGAGTAATCTGTGCTTACCGAGGTTATCAATCCAAAGAAAAAATAAAAAAAAAAATTGAGGAAATGGGACATCCGAGGTTTTCACTGCTGGGCGACGATATAAAGTCGTCATCTGCCTAGCCTCTTCCCAACTACGTTGGGGTCGGCTTCCAGTCTAAGCGGGTGCAGCTGAGAACCAGTTTTGTACAGTCGTCAACACATCAACCTACCTCAATCTGTCAAATTTCTTCAATAAATTTTCAACCTTATCACAATCGTTGAAGGTTAATGTTTGATTGGTAAAATTTGACAGATTCGGATAAGTTGAGCCGCTGTCGTCTGTGCATTGACACTACGTAAGGTCATTATCAGCCCAGCCTCTTCCCAACTATGTTGGGGTCGGCTTCCAGTCTAGGCGGGTGCAGCTGAGAACCAGTGTGCCACATGGAACGACTGTTAATTTGAACTTCTCAACCTCAACCCAGTTACCTGGGCAATCCGATACCCCTTGGTAAGACCGGTTATCAGGCTTACTGGCTTCTGACTGCCAAAGATGTTCAAAAGACAGCCAGGACCCACCAATTTAACGTGCCTTCCGAAACAGGGAAGAACTCGTCATGACAAGATGGCCACCCATTCACCGACAAACCGCGCCAAGCGTTACTTAACCTTATGATCGATCGATCTGTACGGCTTTGACTGAACTGAATATTTCACATTTTTTCCAGAACGGTGTAGTCACCTCCAAAAATAAGGAGCTTCGTGATGTGGTGATGGAAGCCATTGATATGGGGTACAGGCACTTCGATACCGCCTCTATATACAACACTGAGGCTGAAGTAGGAGAGGCTATCAACATGAAGATAGACGAAGGAGTTGTGAGGAGAGAAGATATTTTTATTACTACTAAGGTAAGCTGTCCCTTATGAAGAAACCATGGTAGATAGAGTCGCGGTGGACCTGGTAGACACCACGGGCGCCGGGTGTCGAGAAACGACTCCCGGCCACCGTAGGCGTGGGTCTGCGGGCGGTGAGTTTCGGTGGCTCATCGTCCTTCCGTCTCCTAGGAGACGAAAAGCCCGTGTCGGCAGCGCGCGTTGTTCCACGCGCTCCTCAGAGAGTGTCAGCTAACACGGTGGGTCAGCAAATGTCGGACACTCCCTCACGCTGTCACCGGGAGGGGTCATTTTGATGATTTCCCATCGATAAAAAAGGGGGTAGATAGAAGAGCTTTCGAGAAAGAATTACTTGTAGCCCATGCATTCAGCCTAGCCGTCTTATCCTAAGTTGCACCTGAGTACCAGTGTGCCACAAAGAGAAAATGCCTGTCATTTTTGAAGCCCGCCCGCTGTGGGTGGAGCGTGAGGGAGTGTCAGACTCTTACTGAGTAAAACCCACCGTGTTCCTTCTGGAGCCCACAGTGTATCAGGGCCGCGGTAACTCGTGCAAAAAATCCCGCAGCATTGCTGACTTCCCCAACTCAGTTATCTGTTCACCCCGATACCATTGTTTAATAAGACTTTCTGGCTTCTGACTACTAGTGACTAACCGTAACGACTGCCAAAGATGTTCAAATGACAGCCACTATTTTACGTGCCTTGCGAAACACTGAGGAACTTATGGCATAGATGGTCATCCAGGGACCGTTCCGTGCGGCTTTTATTTAGGTACGAACTCCTCTGACATTGTCTAAAGAGTCTATCTATGTTTCCAGCTGTGGAACACCCAGCACAAACGAGAGGAGGTGGCTGTAGCCATGAGGGACGCCCTGAACAAGACTGGCCTCGACTACATAGACTTGTACCTGATGCACTGGCCTATCGGGCTTAATGTGAGTATACTTGCAGCTTTGCAATCGTTATGCAGCTTTATTAAAATTACTGTACAGTTCTCTGAAGTTGGTGTGACTCTGTAATTGCCAAAAGGTAACAAAATACTACTGAACGAACATGCACGAGGTATCCAACCACTGACTTCCGAGCGGCAAAATTATTTGACGAGAGTAATAATTGTTAAGGATTTTAAACTACTCCTTTTGAATACCTGTTGTCAGAAAATTCTAGGATCTCCTGGGAAGTTATAGCCAAGTTGGTAGTTTACCATACAGTTTTTTCCATATCACTGATTTTACTGGAGTAGTACCGCTATTTATGTGAAAGAATCACACCAACTTAATCAAGGACGTAATTAAATCAAAACGAAAGTTCCAAGGTCCAAGACTGCTCCAATCATTAGCGATTTTGGTAACTAACTAACAGAAACTCTCCCTTCTTTCAGGAGGACTACTCGCACTCCGACGTGGACTTCATGGAGACCTGGCGGGGTATGGAAGACATGTACCGGTTAGGCCTGGCCAAGTCTATTGGAGTCTCCAACTTCAATAAGCAGCAGTTGCACAGGGTCCTCGATGAGGGTACTGTGAAGCCTGTTGCTTTGCAGATTGAGGTGAGAGGAAAAGGCAACTTCAAAGTGCGCTTAATGTACCTATGCATACAAAAAAAACTGTGATTTCAGTATGTAGGTATTTAGTGTCTGCCTCGTTGGTCTAGTTGTCGCATAGCCGACTGCTGAGCACGAGGTCTCGGGTTCGATTCCCGGGACGGGCCGAAATCGCTTTGTGGGTTTTAGAAACTTTCACAAAGCAGCCCGGAGTTGGAAGTTGGTGATTGATGCACCCGTGCATCGGAGAGCACGTTAATGTCGGTCCTGCGCCTGATCTCTCGCCGGTCGTGTCGGATTGCCGTCCCATCGGGTTATGAGAGTGAGGGAATAGGGAGTGCACCTGTATCAGCGCAAATGCTTGTGCACTATAATATGTCCTGCGCAGCTGGCTGATCTCTTTATATGAGAACAGCCGCCGTGGCCAATAATCGGCTAGGACGCCATCATTTAGTGTAAGTTCTGCTAAAAATCCTCACTTAAACATCAGTAAAAATACCAATGTTTTACATGGTGCGACTGCCTATCTAATCTGCTCAACCCAGTTACTCAGACCGCTATCCTTTGGTAAGACTGGCTATCACCTTTCTGGCTGCTGATGACCAGTAACGACTGCCAAAAATGTTCATGACACGACAGCCAAGACCCACAATGGTTCCTTCTGATTTCAGTTACTTAGCCAGACCATGTCCCTTGGCTGACGGCCAGTTTCACAGGTACCATATAAAGTTATAGATAGCTATCTGACAGGTAGCGTTATAGAAATGTTTGTCAGATAGCTAGCTGTGAACCTGTGAAAGTTACCGTGGATTTTACAAGACCCTTGTATAAGCACTTATTCCTCTCCAGGTACACCCTCAAATAATCCAAGAAGAACTGATAGGCTACTGCAAATCGGAAGACATAGTCGTCATGGGCTACAGTCCCTTCGGTTCCCTCGTCATGAGATACGGCATGCAGTTCCCAGGACCTAAGATGGATGACCCGGTGCTGGTCAGCATAGCCGAGAAATATGGCAAGACTACTGCTCAAGTCGTTTTGAGATGGCTGGTAAGTAAATTATACTAATTCCTGCACCTGGATAAGAGCCTAAGTATTCTTTGATAAATGGGCTATTTCATACTGAGAGGTTTTTTTTAATTGGATCAGTAGTTCCCTGGATAAGCGTGTTCAAACATACACTTCAGCTTTATTTTAAACGCGTTCTGCGGGAGGTGATTAGCTGTATTTCTACAAAGTTTCATCAAAATTCGTTTAGTAGTTTTTGCGTGAAGTCTAACAAACATTCTGTACGCACATATTTTCACATTCATACTAACTTCCACTAACGGTTTAACTTAACTCCAGCACCCCGATAAAATTAAGTGATGTGTTAGGAATTCTGATGTATGAGCTGACATTAATGACGAGTTTCAACAAAATCCGTTCAGCAGTTTGCGCGTGGAGAAGTAAAAATCATAGACACACACACCAATGACGTATTCTTATGTGTTTCTTCCTCTATTAAAACAAATATTTCTATTTACAGGTCGATAGAAACGTGGTACCAATCCCAAAAACCGTTAACCCGAAGCGTCTTGCCGAAAATATCAACATATTCGATTTCCACTTGCAGCCAGACGAAATCGAGAAGATTAATCGATTCGATTCCCACACTCGGTTCACTCTACCTTCTTTCTGGCAGTCCCATCCTTATTATCCTTTTGAGCAGGTTAAGGATCCCATTGCTGACCCCTTCAGAGGCTAGGAGTTTTAAACTTAGCTGGATTTTGTGTCTGAATTTTGAAGTTTCTCAAATTATAAGCTAGTTAGCTGTTTCCCTGTGGTTTCCTGGGGAACTTTTGCTCGTGCCCGGATAAAATATAGCCTACTAGCTTCTGCCAGCGGCTTCGCCCGCTTCCCGAGGGAACTATTTCCCGTACCCGGATAAAAAGCCTATGTTGTTCCTCAGGGTCTATTCTATCTCTGTACCAAATTTCATCAAAATCGGCTCACTGGTTTAGGCGTGAAAGCGTAACAGACAGACAGACAGAGTTACTGTCGCATTTATAATACTAGTAAAAAAGTAAGGATAGCACTCACGAATAATGTAGCTTTCGAATGGTGAAGGAGTTTTTAAAATTGGTTCATTACTTCCAGAGATTACCCTTTACAAACAAACTTACATTTTACCTCTTTATAATATTAGTATAAACTAGCGGTTTTCTGGGGAACTTTTGCTCGTACCCGGATAAAATATAGCCTATGTTACTCGGGACTCGGGGATAGTGTAGCTTCCCAACAGTGAAAGAATTTTTGAAATATGTTGAGTAGTTTCAGAGCCTTTAAGTAGGGTACAAATAAAAAAATGTTTTCCTCTTCATTATACTTATTAATACAGACAGCACAATAACCTACCACAATCTGTCAAATTTCCTCAATAGATTTTTCAACCTTATCACAATAGTGGAAGGTTAATGTTCGATTGGTAATTTTGACAGATTCCGGTAGGTACACCAGGGGGGTGATTCTCTAACGCAAAACATCTTTACAACCAAGAAATCATCGTTTTAACATCTGTAAGTGTGCGATCGCAGCGCTTCAACGATGTTGACGGCGCGACATAGAACTAAAATATGGTTCCAAATGTATGAAAAATCATCCTCGCCTTCGACGACAACGACGACTTCGCCTTCGATTTTATCCTTCAAACCGAAAAGCTTGTCATTTGTGAGGTCGTCGTTGTTGTCATCTATGATGTGTCAGTTAGAGAATCCCATGGCTGTTGACGTCTGTACTGTCTGTATAGACTGCTGCTGCAGTTGTTACTCGTGGAAGCAAATTCCTGTACGTGGTTAAAAGTAACTTTATTTATATAGATTTTAGAATTCAGACATTTATATCTTGCTAAAAGTAAGAGTTTATAAGACTGGTTCAATTTAAATAGAAGATTGAGTAGATACTTATTATGTAGTACGATTCTAGTTTTATTTTTGTACAGACTACAGCACATCAAGTAACCACAATCTGTCAAATTTCTGCTATAGATTTTCAACCTTATCACAATAGCGGAAGGTTAATGTTCGATTGATATTTGACAGATTCGTATACGTTGACCTGCTGTCGTCTGTGCCTACATGGATTACTTATGCTTTTTGGCATCTAATAATGTCGATAGTTTTATTAGAAAATACATGTTTTTAGGGAAAAAAATTACCTAACCATCCTACTCAAGTAAATAGGTAGGTACCTGATTTTTACATTCTTTAATTAAAATCATGGTTTCAATGGGCTTAAACTGAAAATAATGAAAACAGGAATATAAAAAAATATTAACAAAGAAAAATAAGTGTGATTTACGTAAATAAGTACAAAATATTTTTTTAGGTTAAGTTTTTCCCGGGCTTTTATCGGCCATTTTGGAATAAGTACTTAGGGAGATATATTTTTCGAATCTTTATTGTCTTTTATGTGAACTAAGTTGTAACTTGTAGGTTTTTCTATGAAAAATAAAATACTTTTATCAAATTAACAAATTGTTTTAATTATTCCTTCTTGCTAAAGACAACAACTGTTCCACCGTTTAAAATATAGGTAACTGACATTATGAAAAAGTATGGTATGAGAACTGCGGAACTGCCTCGTTGGTCTAGTTGTCGCATAGCGCGTCTGCTGTGCACGAGATTTCATGTTCGAATCCCGGCGCGGGTCGAGCCGAAATCTCTTTGTGGGCTTTAGAAAACTTTCACAAAGCAGCTCTCTCCGGTGGTGTCGGATTGCCGTCCCATCGCGCTATGAGAGTGAAGGAATAGGGAGTGCACCTGTGTCACAGCTAATGTGCAGCCACTATAATATGTCCTGCGTAGCTGGCTGATCTCCTTATATGAGAAAAGCCGCCGTGTCGACTATCGAGTAGGACATTATTATAGAATTACAAAGAAACTCGGGACATGGTTTGAAACAATTAAGTAGGTAAGTACTTAAGTTGTTTCAAGAATCGATAGCCGGCAACCTTTAAAACGGNGGAATAGGGAGTGCACCTGTGTCACAGCTAATGTGCAGCCACTATAATATGTCCTGCGTAGCTGGCTGATCTCCTTATATGAGAAAAGCCGCCGTGTCGACTATCGAGTAGGACATTATTATAGAATTACAAAGAAACTCGGGACATGGTTTGAAACAATTAAGTAGGTAAGTACTTAAGTTGTTTCAAGAATCGATAGCCGGCAACCTTTAAAACGGTAGGTACCTACTTAGATACCTACCAGCGACTTACATAACGAAAAATAAAGTATTATTAAGAAAGTAGATGACCTTTACTGTTGTAGGGGTTTACTAGGGTAGTGTAGAAATCAAAGTCGCGATACTCAAGTTTCGTGTTTATTC
>NWSH02000516.1:42950-60617 GCA_002382865.2 Heliothis virescens
CTAAATGTGTTTACATTTAAACTGAGTTTTTAAATAAAAAATCAGATAAGATTGGCGTCTGTAGTCGTTTTACAATTTCGAATAATTTGACAGTTCAAATCATATTTTAGAAGTTTAATAGTTAAAATATCCCAGTAAGTACTACACAATATAAATTATTAAATAATATTTCTATACTTACTTTAAATAAATTAATAATGTTGACGAAGAAAAAGCGAATAAAATATCAAAAAAAAACTTACAAAAAAAATATACAAAGTTTTCAAATCTTCTATAATTTAGAATAAGGTACTAATTTATACAATGTATCAAAAAATAATTCACAATTGTAAAGAGATCTTAAATATTCTTCACATCATAAATTTATATTTTTACAAAATTATCTGATTCAAAAACATATCTAAATCTGTAACAAAACTTCATTCAATCAACTGTCAAAATTGAACGAACTAAAAACAAAACCATTCAATCAAAAATGCTGAGCCATTTACCAAGGTACAACTAGCGCCATCTATTACGGAGTTAACGCACTACTATTTCTAGGGACACGACATTTTTATCAAGTTCTCCCGAGCTCAATTTATTGAAGTGCTTCCTTTTCTCATCTTTATGATGTTTCTTGTGACCATGAGATTTATCTTCCTCTTCTTGTGGCCATGTTTTTTCTTTTTTCTTCTCAACATCGTCGGAACTTTCTGACAATATGGCGATATGTACGGGCGCTTTGCGACGATTTTCTACAGGAGCCATATAGGTCGGTGGAGGTTCCTAGCAAAGAAAATAGGCTTTAAGGCCCATTTACACATTGCGATTTCATTGCCCCTTGCTTGCCATTTTATTGCAGCAAGAAGCTACTCTTGCACTGTGTAAACGTATCTTGCATTTAGGTAAATGCCCCCCCGCAATATAAATGGCAAGCAACGGGCAATGAAATCGCAATGTGTAAATGGGCCTTTCTCGTGTGTTACGCTTGTAGTCCTATGGCTTTTCGTGGTTTGAGAAACAATTATGCTTTTTATTCCTAGCCTATACTGTCCATTCCTGGGCAAAGGTCGCCCAATTTTGTTTCCACACCTCTCGCTCTTTCGAGTGTGTACAATTAAGCTCAAGTATATAAAATTAGGAACTTTCTCCCTAAATCATACGTAAATTTATTGACAAACTGAAACACAAGTGAATTAGGTGTAGTTAATATTTAATTTTCAAACACAGCAATGATCGTTACTAAGGAAAAAAAAAACACCCATTTTTGGGTAGCCTACGGTAGCCTTAAAGACTGTTATAAACTACAACCTGGTACACAAATTTAAAAGTACCACACAGGCCAAGGCACGAAATAATGTACTAAACTTTAAGACCTATCTTGTGACCTTGTTTTACAAAATCAAATATATCTTTTTATTCTCGTCCGTAACCTCTTTAGCTTTCTTATTATATGTCTGAAACAAATTGGCCAGTCTGAACTTAGCTGTTTATCTGCGCAGTTTCTTTTTTATCTCACACGCTGCAAGTTTAATCACCTAACAAGCCCTAGTCTCAGAGTTTTCTCACATCCGCCTGACGGCCTCTGTGATGTATAACATTCGAGGACAACGGCTTTACGTGACCTCCCAGGCACGGGGGTGTATCAATCGCCAACTTCCAGACCCCAGGCTGCTATGTGAAAATTTTATAAACTGCCTCATAGGTCTAGTTGTCGCATAGTCGAGTGCTGTGCACGAGTCTCGGGTTCGATTCCCGGGTCGGGCCGAAATCGCTTTGAGTTTTAAAAACATTCACAAAACAGCCCTGAGTCTGAAAGTTGTGATTGATACACCTCGCGTCGTGATGCACGTTAATGTCGGTCCTGCGCCTGATCTCTCTCCGGCCGTGTCGGATTGCCGTCCCATCGGGCTAAGAGAGTGAAGGAGTAGCGAGTGCACTTTTGTCTGCGCAAATGCTTGTGCGCTATAATATGTGCTGCGTAACTGGCTGATTTCCTTATATGAGAACAGCCGCCATGGCTGAACAATCGGCCTTCGGAGTATTTTTTTTATTAGCTAATTATAAAACTCGATACTAATAAGGGATAATTACCTTAGGCGGGTTGTTCCTCCTCAAAAACACTGTTGCTTGCATCACTGAATATCCGGTCAAACTTAGTGTCTCCGATAATTAAGCGGTAGTTCGGTAGTAAAACCATTACTATGCAGGTATTTGCTACCTCGCTTTAAACCCATCGAAAACCTTTAAAAGAAATTGTTTTTATACGTATAAAGGAATATTTGGCCGACAACGGCCGTGACGTCCATTTATGACGTCTTAAAGTCAGATACTGTATCTTTGCGGTCAGCAGTAGCAAAATTTCTATATTGGACAATGAAATGATTTTGACGTGTAAAATACTTAAAAGCGTTGCAGCATATCACATATTAGCATTTTTAAGAGACTTATCTTTAGGGTTGCTTTTACTCAAAACTAGCTTTTGCTAGCGGTTTCACTCACGTCCCATGGAACTTCTTTACAAATTCAAAAAGTAGCATAGTCTCTCTCTAGAAATGGACTTTTCGACTGAAAATAATTAAAATAGCCCTATTCTAATTGTAGTTATATTATACTGTAGTTGCTAAGAAACAAACTCTTCAGCTTATAACATAAGTAATATATTTTATATTTACTAAGGTACGAGAATATATCTATTTAATTAGTAAAATATTACCTTTTATAAGAGTCGGCGTCTAAGCTTGGACGCTTGCTTTCCTTGTGGTGTTTATGGGGTCCTTCTTGTTCGGCAGACATTCTGAAAACACTAATTTTGATATACACAGATACATCACGGGTCCACCGACCATGTGGTTTGGTTCGGTTCGGTCCTTGGATGGACCATCTTGCCATGACGAGTTCTTCAGAGTTTTGAAGGCACATTACATGGTGGGTTCTGGCTTCATTTAACATCTCGACAGTCGTTAAGGTAGTCCAGAAGCCAGTAATCTGTCCAAAACTCTGAAGAACTCGTCATGGCAAGATGGTCCATCCAAGGACCGAACGAACCAAACCACATGGTCGGTGGACCCGTGATGTATCTGTGTATATTCATAAAATTAGTGTTTTCAGAATGTCTGCCGAACAAGAAGGACCCATAAACACCACAAGGAAAGCAAGCGTCCAAGCTAGACGCCGACTCTTATAAAAGGTAATATTTTACTAATTAAATAGATATATTCTCGTACCTTAGTAAATATAAAAATATATACTATGTATTAAGCTGAAGAGTTTGTTTCTTAGCACTACAGTTATAATATATACTACAATTAGAATAGGGCTATTTTAATTATTCTTTCAGTCGAAAAAGTCCATTTCTAGAGAGAGACTATGCTACTTTTGAATTTGTAAAGAAGTTCCATGGGACGTGAGTGAAACCGCTAGCAAAAGCTAGTTTTGAGTAAAAGCAACCTAAAGATAGTCTCTTAAAAATGCTAATATGTAATGCTGCAACGCTTTTAAGTATTTTACACGTCAAAATCATTTCATTGTCCAATATAAGAAATTTTGCTACTGCTGACCGCAAAGATACAGTATCTGACTTTAAGACGTCATAAATGACGTCACGGCCGTTGTCGGCCAATATTTCCTTTATACGTATAAAAACAATTTCTTTTAAAGGTTTTCGATGGGTTTAAAGCGAGGTAGCAAATACCTGCATAGTAATGGTTTTACTACCGAACTACCGCTAATTATCGGAGACACTAATTTGACCGGATATTTCAGTGATGCAAGCAACAGTGTTTTGAGGAGGAACAACCCGCCTAAGGTAATTATCCCTTATTAGTATCGAGTTTTATAATTAGCTAATAAAAAAAAATACTCCGAAGGCCGATTGTCAGCCATGGCGGCTGTTCTCATATAAGGAAATCAGCCAGTTACGCAGCACATATTATAGCGCACAAGCATTTGCGCAGACAAAAGTGCACTCGCTACTCCTTCACTCTCTTAGCCCGATGGGACGGCAATCCGACACGGCCGGAGAGAGATCAGGCGCAGGACCGACATTAACGTGCGACACGACGCACGGGTGTATCAATCACCAACTTTCAGACTCAGGGCTGTTTTGTGAATGTTTTTAAAACTCAAAGCGATTTCGGCCCGACCCGGGAATCGAACCCGAGACCTCGTGCACAGCACTCGACTATGCGACAACTAGACCTATGAGGCAGTTTAAAAATTTTCACATAGCAGCCTGGGGTCTGGAAGTTGGCGATTGATACACCCCCGTGCCTGGGAGGTCACGTAAAGCCGTTGTCCTCGAATGTTATAATTCCACGTCAGAGGCCGTCAGGCGGATGTGAGAAAACTCTGAGACTAGGGCTTGTTAGGTGATTAAACTTGCAGCGTGTGAGATAAAAAGAAAACTGCGCAGATAAACAGCTAAGTTCAGACTGGCCAATTTGTTTCAGACATATAATAAGAAAGCTAAAGAGGTTACGGACGAGAATAAAAAGATATATTTGATTTTGTAAAACAAGGTCACAAGATAGGTCTTAAAGTTTAGTACATTATTTCGTGCCTTGCCTGTGTGGTACTTTTAAATTTGTGTACCAGGTTGTAGTTTATAACAGTCTTTAAGGCTACCGTAGGCTACCCAAAAATGGGTGTTTTTTTTCCTTAGTAACGATCATTGCTGTGTTTGAAAATTAAATATTAACTACACCTAATTCACTTGTGTTTCAGTTTGTCAATAAATTTACGTATGATTTAGGGAGAAAGTTCCTAATTTTATATACTTGAGCTTAATTGTACACACTCGAAAGAGCGAGAGGTGTGGAAACAAAATTGGGCGACCTTTGCCCAGGAATGGGACAGTATAGGCTAGGAATAAAAAGCATAATTGTTCTCAAACCACGAAAAGCCATAGGACTACAAGCGTAACACACGAGAAAGGCCCATTTACACATTGCGATTTCATTGCCCGTTGCTTGCCATTTTATTGCGGGGGGGCATTTACCTAAATGCAAGATTACGTTTACACAGTGCAAGTAGCTTCTTGCTGCAATAAAATGGCAAGCAAGGGGCAATGAAATCGCAATGTGTAAATGGGCCTTAAAGCCTATTTTCTTGCTAGGAACCTCCACCGACCTATATGGCTCCTGTAGAAAATCGTCGCAAAGCGCCCGTACATATCGCCATATTGTCAGAAAGTTCCGACGATGTTGAGAAGAAAAAGAAAAAACATGGCCACAAGAAGAGGAAGAATAAATCTCATGGTCACAAGAAACATCATAAAGATGAGAAAAGGAAGCACTTCAATAAATTGAGCTCAGGAGAGCTTGATAAAAATGTCGTGTCCCTAGAAGATAGTAGTGCGTTAACTCCGTAATAGATGGCGCTAGTTGTACCTTGGTAAATGGCTCAGCATTTTTGATTGAATGGTTTTGTTTTTAGTTCGTTCAATTTTGACAGTTGATTGAATGAAGTTTTGTTACAGATTTAGATATGTTTTTGAATCAGATAATTTTGTAAAAATATAAATTTATGATGTGAAGAATATTTTAAGATCTCTTTACAATTGTGAATTATTTTTTGATACATTGTATAAATTAGTACCTTATTCTAAATTATAGAAGATTTGAAAACTTTGTATATTTTTTTTGTAAGTTTTTTTTTGATATTTTATTCGCTTTTTCTTCGTCAACATTATTAATTTATTTAAAGTAAGTATAGAAATATTATTTAATAATTTATTATTGTGAGTACTTACTGGGATATTTTAACTATAAACTTCTAAAATATGATTTGAACTGTCAAATTATTCGAAATTGTAAAACGACTACAGAGCGCCAATCTTGATCTGATTTTTTATTTAAAAACTCAGTTTAAATGTAAACACATTTAGGTATTTAATTTATTTAATAATTATTTTAAGGTGTAGTTTATTTGTTTCATATGTATTTGTGAAGATAGTCCTCAAGATTATTTACATTTACTCAAATGGAGTACAGACAATGATTTTTTATAGTATAAAAAATCATTGAGTACAGACATGTTTTCTATATAAATCGTCTTACAGTTTTTTTTGTCATAAAAAAATAATTTGTTACTAATGCAATTTTAATAAAAAAAAAAATATTTTTAAAGGAAATGTAATAAGCTTGCTTAGATTACAATTCTGAGGCTCAGTTTCACAGGTTCCAGAAAAAGTTGATTTCCAGATGATGCCATAGATAAGTTGTCAAAATGAAAATCATTTCTATGGCACTATCTGTCAGATAGCTATCTACAACTTTATATGAAACCTGTGAAACCGGCCGTGAATAGATTATACACAACAATAACTAACCCCATTATTAATAATCACGGAGTAAAGTTGCTCCAAGATTAAACCTATGAAAATGTATGGTAATTTATTTTTTATTCCTTGATATAACTTTAATCCGTGGTTATTTTATAAGACTGTTAAGTATTTTTTTCTTAAAACAACTGTTTTCTTTTAAAATTGAACGTAATTTTTTAATAAACAATTGTTCATTTTGTCGGTAAATTTGGGTCAAGAAAGGTTTAAATTATATACGATTAAAAACAAATATTAATATTATTATTTTTCGATCAGGAATGCGTTGCCATTTATTGATTGCATATTATAACTTGTATAATTATAAATATTTAAGTAGGGCTTTTTTCTATTTAATAAAGTCTTATAAAAAAATAGCAGTTTTATTTAAACCCTTTTACGAGTTTTAATATAGGTAGGTACTAAAATTGCAGAGCCGAAAAGCTTGTCTATTTTAAAGCGCTAATCTCAGGGGGGTGATTCTCTAACGCAAAACATCTTTACAACCAAGAAATTATCGTTGCAACATCTATAAGTGCGCGATCGCAGCGCTTCAACGATGTTGAACTAAAATATGGTTCCAAATGTATGAAAAATCATCCTCGCCTTCGACGACAACGACGACTTCGCCTTCGATTTCATCCTTCAAACCGAAAAGCTTGTCATTTGTTTGGTAGTCATTGTTGTCATCTATGATGTGTCAGTTAGAGAATCGCATGGCAGGACCTACTTGACAGATTTAAATAAATAGTTATTTCAGTATTAGATAGTCTAAGTACAGTCGCCAGCAGATGAACCCGAATGTATCCAATTTTACCAATCGAACATTAACTTTCCACTATTGTGATAAGGTTGAAAATATATTGAAGAAAATTGTCAAATTGCGGTAGGTTGAAATACTGGCTTCTATACACTATCTGGGAAGGCTAGGCTATCTTTTATCCATGTTTACAGAATAGTAATAACATATGAGAGAAACTGCCGGCCCTAGCTAGTTCAAATACCTACCCACATCTCTATCACAATAGCATAATTTACATAATATCTAAAAACAAAACAAAATCAAATGAAACCTGGGTACAGACACACATCAAGTTACCAGAATCTGTCAAATTTCTTCAATTAATTTTCAACCTTTTCACGATAGTGGAAGGTTAATGTTCGATTGGTAAAATTTGACAGATTCGGGTACCGTGACTGTGGTGGTCTATACAAAACTAGTATAACCACCCTATCTATGAGAATGAGGGTTATAAAATACGAAGTTTAACTTCACAGCACAATGTGCGTACCCAAACGTGAGCCTGTTTGGGGTAACACAAAAAGTTTTTATTTTTGTAAAGAACACGCTTAGCTTGCGTGACGGAAGGGCGGCCATCTTTCTTGTTAAGATCCAAGGTGGTTTTTTGAAAATAAAAAGCAAAATCAAGGTAAATTAATGAGGATAGTGAACATAGCTTTTTAAACGTTACTGATATTAGGCATTTTGATACATTTTGAAATACTTAGGTCAGTAAATTAAACTACATACTTACTTCAAACTATGAAATTTCTTCAATAGATTTTCAACCTTATCACAATAGTGGAAGGCTAATGTTCGATTGGTAATTTCGGTTAGGTTTGCCTGCTGGCGTCTGTACTTGAATAAACAGTTTAGTTCAAATATTAGAATCCTATAAAACTAAGTATGGATAAAAGAGAAACATAACCAGCTATCTACTAAGAGTTACCGTGTTTTAGCCAGACACAAAGATGACAAACTAGAATTATTGCGTCAAGGGCTAATAACAAAAAAAAACCCCCAATACAATAATACTACTTGTTAATAATTTAAATGGCAGCTAACATAAATTAAAATAGAAATGAGAATATTTTTAGCTTATCTGAGACCTTGGTCAACGTAACTTTAGTTCAAGATAACAGTTCATTTTGAAATAAATATGACTATAGACGGCTAAAGTTTGCGCGTGTCTATAATTCAGTTAAGTTAAAGCTACATAGGGTTACAAATGAAAAAAAATATTTCAGCAAAACCAATTTTTATTTGTATTCTTACAAAGACACGATTTGTTTTTCTGTTTGTTTGTGGCTTTTCTGAACATAAGCAGCGAATATTAATACTTTTGTATAGTTTTCCTTCACATGAGGTAAGACCTAAAAATACAAAATTCTACAAAGAAACTAAACTCAAACTGATGTCAGAATGACGGACGAAAAACACGGTTTATTCTGGACTAGAGATGTGCCGTTGCCGGCAATATTGCTAAAAAGTGGGAATATTGGTAGCAATATTGCCGGCAATATTGCCACTTTGGGCCATATTGGCGGCAATATTGCCACCAATATTCCCACTTTGGGCAATATTGCCGGCAACGGCACATCTCTATTCTGGACCATCAGTATATCAATAAACCGGTTACACGATCATTCTCCCATAATGCACCCATCATTCTGACCAGACTGATGTAATGGAATGACGCCTGACTGATCGTGTAACCCTCGTCTTAGCCTTACTGTACTATAAAATGCCGAAGCATCATGATACACGGAAAACGCCAAAATCGAAAAAAAGTAGCTACCCATTTTACCGTAAAATTCATGAGACACAAAATCCCCCAATATTTTGGCCGAACGTAAGCTAAACATGTTATCTCAAGTACGTGTAAATATAGAGGGACGGAGCCGGGAGTCCGTCATTATAGCAACGAACATGGCAGCAAGCAGTTTATTTTTATTGTTGATAGTGCAGGGAACGGTGAGATATTTTTAATTTATTACTTATTTATATTTAAATGTAATTTATTGAGTGTCTGCACTTCATTTGTGTAGCACTTAAATGAAGGTAAATAATCTTGATAATTGACTTTTTGAATTGGTTCTTCAAACCATACAGACAGAATTGTGTTGCTGGGGAGTTTGTTCCACTATTTCTTCTTCCCAGCCAAAACACATAGGAAGTGGTGAAGGGCGGGCGTTTTTGGGGCTGTCTTTTGTATACTTGACCTTCAAAAAGTGCTGATTAAACTTTACTGATACTTTGAATAAATGCTTTTGATTTATTTTATTTTTTTGATTTTTTTTTATTTAAATACTCAGTTTAAAAATAAAATGGAAGTAAAAATCAATGTAAAATAATGACAATTACTTAATCATTGGAGTCGTTATTTTAAGCAGTAGTTTATTTGTTTCGATATGTATTTGTGTTAAAAGTTATGTTCAAATTGTTTACCTTTATTAAATGACTTTTAAAATTGACTATGGGTTCAATTGGTAAAACGTATCAAAAAAATAGTGTCAATTTCATGAAAATTTTTAAATTATTGTTTTCATTTTGATGATAATAAATAAAATAAGTTTACATTATAGCTTGAGGTGAAAAATCTGTGGCATCGTAGTTTACGTTTTCATACAAATTGAATAGAAAGTAAGTTTTTGACAGATCAATAAAAGTATTGAATTTGACTACATAGTTGTCAAACTACCGTATTCTTGCCATAGAATTTGTCAAATCCACCCTGCAGTTCTTGAGACTAATGGCCAGTTTCACAGGTCTTAGATAAAGTTCTAAATAGCTATCTAACAGATAGTGCCTCCAATATGTTTTTAATAGTAATCAAACAAACTCTTCGCATTTATTACGGTTCCGTCATCAAAGGGTAAAACGGGACCCTATTACTAAGCGTTCGCTGTCTGCCTGTCTGTCTGTCTCCAGGCTGTATCTCTTAAACAGTGAGCTAGAAAGCTGAAATTTTCACAAATTATGTATTTCCGTTGCCGCTATAACTACAAAAACTACAAATGTTAAAAAAATATTAAGAGGGGTCTCCATACAATAAACGTGTGGATCCACAAATTATAACTTTGTTTTCATATATTTGTATGAAAAAACAAAGTTATTTTTTGTGGCCGAAAAATGATTGTATTTTGTCTAGTTCTAGGTAATAGATACGTATTTTTTTCTTAGATAATGGTACGGAACCCTTTGTGCGCGAGTCCAACTCGCACTTAGCCGGTTTTAATATTGGTAGAATGTAAATCGATGTAGTAACAGCAGGTGTCTGATGACCATTCTCTCATAAGGAAGAATATTAATGGATTTTATTAAATGCAGGTAGGTACAGGTAAATTATTTGAAAGTCAAGGGCATTTTGTGATATTTTTATATGTTATTATATTTTCCGCAAATATACTTAACACTCACGGATATGTAAAAAAAGAAAGAAAAATGCAGAAAACACTAAATTAAGAGCCCGTTTCATAGGTTTCAGATAAAGTTCTAAAAAGCTGTCTGATAAATCGTGCCACAGAAGTTGACAAAATTAAAAACATCTCTTTGGCATTATCTGTCAGATAGCTACTTATCCAGGATTTTATCTGGAACCTCTGAAACTGGCCCTAAATGTTTCACCCGTGTGCCGTGGAAACTTCCCGTACCCGGATAAAATATAGCCAATTTCACCAGGGGTAATATAGCCTAATATTATAAAGCGGAAGTTTCTTTGTTTGTTTGTTTAAACGTGCTAATCTTAAAAAAAATATCAGTTCAGTAGAATCCAATTAAAAAAATACGTATATTTCAGTTTTAGATAGCCTATACCTTATACTTACTTTTTATCCGGGTGTCCGAAGTAGTTCCCATTGGACGCGAGTGAATCCGCTGGCGAAAGCTAGACATTTGAGTGTACATGTGTAGATTATGAAACTAATTAAAATTGTCGTTATAATTTTGTAATGTTTACATTACACCTTATCTGTTACGTTTTAAATTGTTATGTGTAACAAAATAAAAACATAATAGGTCATTGCACTTTACGGTTGGTTAAATTTTACTAATTTATTTACTTTCAAATAAGACAATCCCAAAACCGTCTTCTTGGTGAGTCGATGGCAATCAATCTTTACTTTTAGATCATTATCAGTGGAGGTAATTGGGATCTGATAATGGGCATGTGGTGGGCACATTGGCCAAAAACTAGAAGATATTTTATTGGCAGTGTATTTCTTTACCCCTCTAGAGCCAGAGCCTGCCGGGGCTGCGGGTTGTTCGAAAGAGTTACCGCGGCCCTGGCACACAAAGGGCTCCCGAAGGAACACGGTGGGTTTTAGTCAGTAAAAGTCTGACACTCCCTCACGCTTTCACCCACAGTGGGAGAGATCATTCTGATGATTTCCCATCGATAAAAAAAGTGTATTTCTATAACTGATTTGAGATTAGAAAAAACATTTCGTCGTCAACATTCGACTTGTTTACGGTTCTGTGAAGCTCAAAACTATATGTTATCTACGCACCCTCCGTTCGTTTGCCCTTGATAATGAAATTCTAATGCATTTCTATACATACACTCATACATACAAACTAAGAGGGGCTTTTAGGGTTCCGTATGCGAAGGGAGAAACGGGAAGACTTCGCTGTCCGTCTGTCTCCAGGCTGCATCTCATGATTTTTTCACAGAAAATGTAAATATATTTGTTTTGCCAGTTGCCACTAAAACAAAAAATTGTACAGACAGCACATCAAGTTACCACAATCTGTCAAATTTCTACAATCGATTTTCAACCTTATCACAATGGAGGTAGGTTGATGTTCGACTAGTAAAATTTGACAGATTCGTATACGTTGACCTGCTGTCGTCTGTACAAAATAATGAATCCGAATCTGTCAAATTTTACCAATCTAACATTCTATTTTATTTGGTATCAATCGAGCAACACTTTAATTGTAATAAAATCGAAAATCAATTGAAAAAAAGTTGACAGATTGAGGTAACTTGATGTGTTGTCGTCTGTACTGCCCCCGATAGTCAAAAAGTCCATTTCGATTTTTTGTTAGATACGTCTTTTTAAATATCGGGGGCAGTACAGATAGGGTTACCAACCATACTGTTTTAAACAGTATTATACTGTTTTTCGCCAAATTATACTGTTCATTTTACACCAAACTATACAAAATACTGTTCAATTACAGCATCAGAATGTACCACAGCTCTTAGAAATATGTGTTTAAAACAATAACTAAATCAATATTCTGAAATACTGTTTAAAATTCTTCTTAGAAAAAGTTGGCAACCCAGACGACAACACATCATGTGTACATACAAGTACTTACCAATAAAGAAAACAACAGAACCCTTCATGCGCGAGTCCCACTCACACTTGACCGGTTTTTATACAATAACAATCAGCAGTAACGGCTGTGTGGACGCCGCGGATGCACGTTGCGTTGCGTTGCGTTGCATATAAATATCTCGTAATATTATTTTACGGTCGACTTGCAGCAAAGAAAACTTGGTAAACTATCATTTAATGTCATAATAAAACTAATTTTGTATAGACATCTTACTTACTTACTAATAAAGTTTGTATGACAGTATGTTTCAATTTGACAAATATTTCGTAGGTAGGTACAGACGCCAGGACATCAACCTATTACAATCTGTCAAATTTCTTCAATAGATTTTCTACCTTATCGCAATAGTGGAAGGTTAATGTTCGTTTGGTAAAATTTTACAGATTCGAATAGGTTGACCTGTTGATGTCTGTACCTATCTAATAACATATTTTTCGCAACGAAATTTGAGACATAACGTAGACAAAATTCTTCTACCTATTGCAAGTATTAACATCTAATTTTCAAGTTCAACCATATAAAATTAGAATTAAAATCTATAAAAACGATTAATCTGTTCATATTTCATTCATTCATTCATTTCATTCGTTCAAATATGCATTCCGTCCTAAGATTCCGTCATACGTGATTAGTTGACACCCCATAACATTTGATACACAGATAACCTTGCTTTACTATTTTGAACTTTATTCCAACGGTATAAAGTAAATAATACCATAATTGTCAAAATTAATAGACGATAGGTACCTACTCACATTTAGTTTTTAGCTATTTACTACTGTATAATTATCGAAATAAGGTTCCGAATTCGATGACGGGGTTACTCAAGACTATTATACTTGTAGTTTTATTTGTAGGGTGTTATTTGATAAAATAGTTTTTATAGATAAAAATAGTAAACTTATATCGCTGTCCCTTACTATCACCTAAAGAGAGAGGGAGACAAAATCATTTGAAATGCAAAGATGACGAGTCCTGTGTTGTTAAAAACCGGATTTTTTGAAAGATTTGAATATTTTGACGATTAAAATTAGTTTTTAAGATACAAAACTTATAGTAGAAATATAACATCAGAGGCCGTCAGGCGGATTTGAGAAAACTCTGACACTAGGGCTTGTTAGGTGATTAAACCTGCAGCGAGTGAGATAAGAAGAAGTAGAGAATAAATTCTATGTATACTAATATTATAAAGCTGGCACGCGTTACTCTCTTTAACTTCCGTCTACTGGACTGAAATGAAAAATTATTTGAGTGTTAGATAGCCTTTATTGAGGAAGACTATAGGTAGGTTACTTTTAACCGGGTGCGCGGATTAGTTATATATAAGTTGCGGGTGAAGACGAAGACTTATGCTAGTAACGGCCAAGTTCACCGACGACATAAACATAATTCGTAAAACAACAGTTTACTGTTAATTTTCACGTTCAATTTTTTGTGTACAGACGACAGCAGGTCAACGTATACGAATCTGTCAAATTTTACCAATCAAATTGTATGTGAGTGTCCCTACACAAATATTAACCTACCCACTGTTGTGATAAGGTTGAAAATCCATTGCAGAAATTTGACAGATTGTGGTAACTTGATGTGCTGTTGTCTGTACAATAACCTACCAGAGATGTCAAATTTCTTCAATAGATTTTCAACCTTATCACAATAGTGAAAGGTTAATGTTCGATTGGTAAAATTTTACAGATTCGGGTAAGTTGACCTGTAGAAGGTATTTCAATAATAACGGAAAAACTTTTTTGACACTTTTTGACTATAAACTTGGACCTGATAAATAAAGGTTTCTTCCTCTGTTTCCAGATGTCTTCGTTCGTGGAAGTTCCGAAGCTGATGATGTTAGACGGACGGAAGATGCCAGCCATAGGTCTGGGCACCTATCTAGGGTTTGATAAGGTACAGTACTTACATATAAGGTCATTATCAGCCTAGCCTTTTCCCAACTACGTTGGGGTCGGCTCCGAGTCCAATCGGATGCAGCTGAGAACCAGTGTGCCACACGGAACGACTGTTAATCTGAACTTCTCAACCTCAATCCAGCTACCTGGGCAACCCGATACCCCTTGGTAAGACTGGTTATCAGACTTACTGGCTTCTGACTGCCAAAGATGTTCAAATGACAGCCACGCCCCACCAATATATCGTGCTTTCCGAAACTGAGAAGAACTCGTCATGACAAGATGGCCACCCATTCATCGACAAACCGCGCCAAGCGTTACTTAACCTTATATCGATCGATCTGTACGGCTTTGACTAAACTGAATATTTCACAATTTTTCCAGAACGGTGTAGTCACCTCCAAAAACAAGGAGCTTCGTGATGTGGTGATGGAAGCCATAGATATGGGGTACAGGCACTTCGATACCGCCTCTATATACAACACTGAGGCTGAAGTAGGAGAGGCTATCAACATGAAAATAGATGAAGGAGTTGTTAAGAGAGAAGATATTTTTATTACTACTAAGGTAAGCTGTCCCTTGTGAAGAAACTAGGGGTAGATAGAATCGCGGTGGACCTGGTAGACACCACGGGCGTCGGATGTCGAGAGACGACTCCTGGCCACCGTAGGCGTGGGTCTGTAGGCGGTGAGTTTCGGGTGGCTCATCGTCCTTCCGTCTCCGTCTCCTAGGAGACGAAAAGCCCGTATCGGTAGCGCGCGTTGTTCCACGCGCGAGTGTCAGCAAACCCGGTGGGTTATTAGTCAGCAAATGTCTGACAATCCCTCACGCTGTCACCGGAAGGGGTCATTTTGATGATTTCCCATCGATAAAAAAGGGGGTAGATAGAAGAGATGCTATTCACCGCGATACCATTCTTTAATAAGACTTTCTGTCTTCTGACTATTCGTAACGACTGCCAAAGATGTTCAAATGACACCCACTATTTTACGTGCCCATCGAAACACGGAGGAACTTATGACAAAGAAGGTCATCCAGGATCCGTTCTGTACTTCTGTTATTTAGCCACGAGCTCCCCTGACACTGTCTAAAGAGTATTATCCATGTTCTCAGCTGTGGAACACCCAGCACAAACGAGAGGAGGTGGCTGTAGCCATGAGGGACGCCCTGAACAAGACTGGTCTCGACTACATAGACTTGTACCTGATGCACTGGCCTATTGGGCTTAATGTGAGTATACTTGCAGCTTTACAATCGTTATGCAGCTTTATTTAAATTACTGCACAGTTCTCTGAAGTTGGTGTGACTCTGTAATTGCCAAAAGGTAACAAAATACTACTGAACGAACATGCACGAGCTATCCAGCCAATGACTTCCGAGCGGCAAAATTATTTGACTGGAGTAATAATTGTTAAGGATTTTAAACTACTCCTTTTGAATACCTGTTGTCAGAAAATTCTAGGCTCTCCTGGGAAGTTATGGCCAAGTTGGTATTTTACCATACAGTTTTTTCCATATATCACTGATTTTACTGGAGTAGTACCGCTATTTATGTGAAAGAATCACACCGCCACCGTATTCAAGGACGTAATTAAATCAAAACGAAAGTTCCAAGGTCCAAGACTGCTCCAATCATTAGCGATTTTGGTAACTAACTAACAGAAACTCTCCCTTCCATTCCAGGAGGACTACTCCCACTCTGACGTGGACTTCATGGAGACCTGGCGGGGTATGGAAGACATGTACCGACTGGGCCTGGCCAAGTCTATTGGAGTCTCCAACTTCAATAAGCAGCAGTTGCACAGAGTGCTTGATGAGGGTACTGTGAAGCCTGTTGCTTTGCAGATCGAGGTAAGAGGAAAAGGCAACTTCAAAGTGCGCTTCATGTATGCATACAAAAAAAAACTGTGATTGCAGTATGTAGGTATTTAGTATCTGCCTCGTTGGTCCAGTTGTCGCATAGCCGACCGCTGAGTACGAGGTCTCGGGTTCGATTCCCGGGACGGGCCGAAATCGCTTTGTGGGTTTTAGAAACTTTCACAAAGCAGCCCGGAGTTGGAAGTTGGTGATTGATGCAGCACCCGTGCATCGGAGAGCACGTTAATGTCGGTCCTGCGCCTGATCTCTCGCCGGTCGTGTCGGATTGCCGTCCCATCGGGTTATGAGAGTGAGGGAATAGGGAGTGCACCTGCGTCAGCGCAAATGCTTGTGCACTACAATATGTCCTGCGCAGCTGGTTGATCTCCTTATATGGGAGCCACCGTGGCCGATAATCGGCTAGGACGCCATCATTTAATGTAAGTTCTGCTAAAAATCCTCACTTAAACGTCAGTAAAAATACCAATGTTTTACATGGTGCGACTGTCTATCTGATCTCCTCAACCCAGTTACTCAGACCGCTGTCCTTTGGTAAGACTGGTTACCACGCTTCCTGGCTTCTGACTACCAGTAACGACTGCCAAAAATGTTCAAGACACGACAGCCAAGACCCACAATGGTTCCTTCTGATTTCAGTTACTTAGCCAGACCATGTCCCTTGGCTAACGGCCAGTTTCTAGGGCTTTCAATACCGGTATTCCGGGATCCCGTAATACCGTGATCACGGATTTAATATGGTCATTTTTCAGTACCGGTATTGACAGCCCAATACCGTGATTACGGTATTACAAATGTTAGATGTGATCTTATTCCATTTGGGAATTTATTTCTTTAAAATAATATTGTCCAAATGTAGACCCTCGCGTTCCACTCATTTAATCGAACAGTAAAATTACTGATGACGGCTCGGCTGGTGGACTCAGTGATGGATATTTATTTACGTTGCCTCTGAGGTGAAAATTTGTTTTTTTTTTAGTTTCAAATCGGTCTTTACCGTCCTTATCTATAAAACAGTAAAAAATCGTGTCTGTACATTAAATATTTTTACAAAACAAAATATGTAGGGTTATTAAGAAATGAAAAAAGAGTAAGAATTCGAAAAAAANAGGCCTATTTGAAATAAAAACATTTGACTTTGACATTTGACTTTGACTTTGAATATTGTCCAAATGTAGACCCTCGCGTTCCACTCATTTAATCGAACAGTAAAATTACTGATGANATATAATTGTGTCCATGGAGTTTCTTGCCGGCTCTTCTCCATGAGACCAACTTTTTGGAACCGTGCAACTAGTGTGACGTTTCTTAAGAGCCTGCAAAGGCCTATTTGAAATAAAAACATTTGACTTTGACATTTGACTTTGACTTTGAATATTGTCCAAATGTAGACCCTCGCGTTCCACTCATTTAATCGAACAGTAAAATTACTGATGACGGCTCGGCTGGTGGACTCA
>NWSH02000516.1:80079-93775 GCA_002382865.2 Heliothis virescens
AAAAGTTGTGGAACAAAAACATCAAAAAATCTGGTTTGTTTACATTTTTACTATTCTTAATTCTTAATTAATTCTAATCTCCTAACGCGTTGACCTATTTATATGATTCAAACGGATAAAATAGTTTTAGACTTAGGCCTTTCATTTGACACCTTAATCGTTAAAATATATGAACAAACAAAAAGTCACATTTTCAAATTGCTCTCGTAATTATAAAAAATAAATTCCTTAAATTCAGACATGAGTCCATATTATTAGTAAGTATCAACAAAGTAACTAATTAATGTTAGTAAAATGAAGAATGTGAAGGTTTATAGTTTCATAGTTTAAAAATAAATTTGAATTTACCTACATTTTCTCATCTGCAGGTAATGAAAAAAATGACAATCCCACGTCCTTTTGTCTTGACACACATCCATCAAAAGAGCAATACTTTAAACCAGCCATTCTCTCTTATTTTAAACTTATTTTAATAATAAAACTTCCACCAAACACACGTGCGAGCTCAACGCGTGAGCAGCGACATCCATCAGTCGGTGTGGCGCCGTCGCCGCGCGAATTTATAGGCATTTATCGCTGTAGGTACGGCCGAGTGGCGGTGGCCTGCTATTACTAAGACTTCGTTGTCTGTTTGTCTGTCTCCACGCTGTCTCTTAATCAACCGTGATAGCTAGAATGCTGAAATTTTCACAAATTATGCATTTCCGTTCCCACTATAACAACAAATACAAAAAATTTTGAAACCGCAAATTATAACTTTGCTATTCATATATTTGTATGAAAGACAAAATTATTTTTGCTGTCCGATAAATGTCTGTATTTTTCATAGATACAGACAGCAAAAAATAACTTTGTTTGGTACGGAATGGTACGGAACCCTTCGTGCGCGAGTCCAACTCGCACTTGGCCGGTTTTTTAAATAATTGTTTTTTTGACAGATGTTAACCCATGTGAACGTATCATGGTGTCAGTCGATAACAGAAAATGGGGTGGAAGCGCTTGCCCGCGCCTGTCCTCGACTCAAGACTTTTATATGTAGAGGTAGGTATTAGTATGTAAATAGCTGTTAGGGTCGTGGCACATTGTACCGGCACCACTCCAACCCGGCAAATAACGTGTCATTTAAATTTGAACATTAAATCGTATGACGTATGATGTATTTCATAACGTCAAAACAAAACAAGAAGCCTCCCTGTCGGAACCAGTGCGGTACTGCTCTGGCAGGACCCAACATGTTGCTGCGTCCAGCCGTACCGACAACGCTGCTGTACGTGTCCAGGTTGCACCACTCCACGAAGGTTGAGGATGTCGTGGAGTATATGCGCGTCAAGACCAACTGGACTTTGAGGGTCGAGAGGTTGGAACCGCATCACAATACAAACTTCAAGTCGTTCGTGGTGCGAGTTCCGACACATCATCTTGAGAAGTTCCTCAAGGAAGAGTTTTGGCCGGAAGGTGTTGTGTATCGACGGTTTCGTGGCCGCCTACATGACACCAGTCAGCGAAACACGACGCCGACACTTCGTGTGCAATAGTTTTAAGTTATAATTAATATAATTGTATGTATTAGTCTATAAGTATTTTTATGTAAGATATATATATGTGTATTTGTATTTTCTATGGGCCCTAGTTGCCTGAAATAAAGGTATAAATAAAAATAAAAAAAAAAATAAAAATAAAAAAGCCAACGGCGGGCTGTCAGCGCGCGGTTTCCTATCTAACAACTCGCGTTGTTATGAAATATATCATACGTCATACAATTTAATGTTCAAATTTAAATGACACGTTATTTGCTGTGCCGTGACCGTGCCGGTACAATGTGCCATGACCCTTATACCGTATTGAGGGTATTGAAGAGCTCGGGGCTAAGTCAAAGCCGCGCGGATCGATCGACCATAAGGTTAAGCAACGCTTGGCGCGGTCGGTCCGTGGACATATGAGTTCTTCCGTGTTTCGGAAGGCACGATAAATTGGTGGGTCCCGGTTGTTGAAGATCTTCGGCAGTCTTTACGGGTAGTCAGAAAGTCTGACAACCAGTCTTACAAATGGGTATCGGGTTGCCCGGGTAACTGGGTTGTGGAGGTCAGACAGGCAGTCGCTCCATGTGGCATACTGGTTCTCAGCTGCATCCGGTTAGACTGGAAGCCGAGCCCAACATAGGAAAAGGCTAGGCAGATGATGATAGAATCGGTTGGCAAAGAAAATGGTGTCCAATTGCGAATTCGAATATGGCCGCTACTCTACATGGTTTTTTGTCGGTTCAGTAACTTGCACCAATCATGGTCCAAGATCCCAAATACATTTGATATTTTGATGACCATACAGACAGACTGGTGTTGCTGAGGAGTTTGTTCCACCATTTCTTCTTCCCAGCAAAAACACATAGGAAGTGGTGAAGGGCGGGCGTTTTGGGGGCTGTCTTTTGTAAACATTGACCTTCAAAAAGTGCTGATTTTCAGCCTACTTTGAATAAATGACTTATGATGGTCCATCCACGGATCGATTGCGTCAAATATTACTCAACCTTATGATCGATCGACTACGAGCCACGAATTAATAAATAATTATTTGTTCACAGGTTGTAAGAATGTGAATGACAATTGCGTTTCAACTTTGGCGACTTATTGCCCGGATCTAACCGGGCTCAATGTACAGGGATGTGATGTAAGTACCACTTTATTTATATCTATACTTATAGTAAATCTGTAGAGAGGTCAATTCTGTACATTAAATATTTTTACAAAATAACTATCAGGGGGTGATTAGGGATCGATACTGATGCCAAAAATGCAATCAGTAGAATTTTTGTCTGTCTGTCTGTCTGTATAACCGTTTTAGAAACAAAAACTACTGGACGGATTTTGACGAAACTTGGTACAATTATTATTCATACTCCTGAGCTGGTTATAGTATACTTTTCATCACGCTATAATCAATAGGAGCAGAGCAGTGAAGGGAAATGTTGAGAAAACGCACGGTCGCTGGCACAAGCGACATGATCCGCGAACGAAGTCGCTGGCAGAAGCTAGTGTATAATAATAGCTAGGTACTACTTCCTGCACAAAGTGGTGATTGAGTGTTTGAATTGCTCGCTGTGGGGATTAGTTTGTCTAAATTGCTCGTTAGGCCGGCTCCACACGTTGGTCCCAACGCTCGTACCAACGTTGGGCTGCAAACTCGGTGAGGCGTACACACGTTGGCTAATAAGCTAGTCCTGTCCCGTCAGCGCCAATGTGAAGACGTCCGATACAGAAATCGAAACTGCTCTGAGCGCGTTTATAGTAATGATGAGTGCACATTTATATTTGATACTAGCCGTTTTCCCGCGGTTTCACTCGCATCCCGTGGGAATTACTGCCCGTACCCGGATAAAATATAGCCTATGTCACTCGTGGATAATGTAGCTTTCGAATGGTGAAAGAATTTTTAAAATCGGTCCAGTAGTTTTTGAGCCTATTCATTACAACCACACAAATAAACAAAGTTTTCCTCTTTATAACATTAGTATAGACAGATCGAGTAGAGTGACTAATTTTCTTTCTGTAAAGGCGATATGTGCTCATTGACGATTCTCGCTTTTTTTTTAAACTTTAATTGAGAAATTAATTCCCATATTCTGTTGAATGTTGCGCCATGCATCAGCTAATATTTTTTATTTTTATTATCGTTTCGAGTTGCGTCCCGTATTATTGGACGTGCATGATAAATTCTCGCTCGACGTACGCACTCGCTGCGTGTTGTAACAGAACTGAGCAAAGCGCCAACGTGTGGACAGATTGCGAGCGTTGGCGCAGATTCCTTTGATAAAACGAGCCGAGCCGTCCACCTACCAACGCTCGCCCCAACGTTGGGACCAATGCTATTTTCTAGATCCACACGTTGGACGAATAGCGTTGGGGCCAACGTGTGGAGACGGCGTAATGGTGATTAGAGGCTCTAAATTGCTCGTCATGGTGATTAATTTGTCTAAATTGCTCGTTGATAACTTTTAAAAAATCGTGGCGGTGATTATTGCCATGTAAAGCTGTTTTAAGGCTATTAGAATAAAATCGTTCCACATCGTACAACATTGTCTATGGAGTTTCTTGCTGGCTCTTCTCCATGAGACCAACTATTTGGAACCGTGCAACTAGTGTGACGTTTCACAGAAGCCTGCAAAGGCCTATTTGAAATAAAAACATTTGACTTTGACAAGTCAAACTGAACCTTCTTTTTTTGAAGTCGGTTAATAAACAATTTTGTCCCCAGCAACTAACAGACGAGTCAATATCGAAGCTGGGTCCGGCAATTCGCCGGCTGTGTGTGTCGGGCTGCTCCCGGCTGACGGACGCCGCGCTGTCGGCGCTGGCGGCGCACTGCCCCGACATCGTGACCCTGGAGCTGGCGCAGTGCAGCCAGCTCACTGATGCTGGCTTCCAGGCACTGGCCAGGGTGAGTAGTGGTGACGGACGCCGCGCTGTCGGCGCTGGCGGCGCACTGCCCCGACATCGTGACCCTGGAGCTGGCGCAGTGCAGCCAGCTCACTGATGCTGGCTTCCAGGCACTGGCCAGGGTGAGTAGTGGTGACGGACGCCGCGCTGTCGGCGCTGGCGGCGCACTGCCCCGACATCGTGACCCTGGAGCTGGCGCAGTGCAGCCAGCTCACTGATGCTGGCTTCCAGGCACTGGCCAGGGTGAGTAGTGGTGACGGACGCCGCGCTGTCGGCGCTGGCGGCGCACTGCCCCGACATCGTGACCCTGGAGCTGGCGCAGTGCAGCCAGCTCACTGATGCTGGCTTCCAGGCACTGGCCAGGGTGAGTAGTGGTGACGGACGCCGCGCTGTCGGCGCTGGCGGCGCACTGCCCCGACATCGTGACCCTGGAGCTGGCGCAGTGCAGCCAGCTCACTGATGCTGGCTTCCAGGCACTGGCCAGGGTGAGTAGTGGTGACGGACGCCGCGCTGTCGGCGCTGGCGGCGCACTGCCCCGACATCGTGACCCTGGAGCTGGCGCAGTGCAGCCAGCTCACTGATGCTGGCTTCCAGGCACTGGCCAGGGTGAGTAGTGGTGACGGACGCCGCGCTGTCGGCGCTGGCGGCGCACTGCCCCGACATCGTGACCCTGGAGCTGGCGCAGTGCAGCCAGCTCACTGATGCTGGCTTCCAGGCACTGGCCAGGGTGAGTAGTGGTGACGGACGCCGCGCTGTCGGCGCTGGCGGCGCACTGCCCCGACATCGTGACCCTGGAGCTGGCGCAGTGCAGCCAGCTCACTGATGCTGGCTTCCAGGCACTGGCCAGGGTGAGTAGTGGTGACGGACGCCGCGCTGTCGGCGCTGGCGGCGCACTGCCCCGACATCGTGACCCTGGAGCTGGCGCAGTGCAGCCAGCTCACTGATGCTGGCTTCCAGGCACTGGCCAGGGTGAGTAGTGGTGACGGACGCCGCGCTGTCGGCGCTGGCGGCGCACTGCCCCGACATCGTGACCCTGGAGCTGGCGCAGTGCAGCCAGCTCACTGATGCTGGCTTCCAGGCACTGGCCAGGGTGAGTAGTGGTGACGGACGCCGCGCTGTCGGCGCTGGCGGCGCACTGCCCCGACATCGTGACCCTGGAGCTGGCGCAGTGCAGCCAGCTCACTGATGCTGGCTTCCAGGCACTGGCCAGGGTGAGTAGTGGTGACGGACGCCGCGCTGTCGGCGCTGGCGGCGCACTGCCCCGACATCGTGACCCTGGAGCTGGCGCAGTGCAGCCAGCTCACTGATGCTGGCTTCCAGGCACTGGCCAGGGTGAGTAGTGGTGACGGACGCCGCGCTGTCGGCGCTGGCGGCGCACTGCCCCGACATCGTGACCCTGGAGCTGGCGCAGTGCAGCCAGCTCACTGATGCTGGCTTCCAGGCACTGGCCAGGGTGAGTAGTGGTGACGGACGCCGCGCTGTCGGCGCTGGCGGCGCACTGCCCCGACATCGTGACCCTGGAGCTGGCGCAGTGCAGCCAGCTCACTGATGCTGGCTTCCAGGCACTGGCCAGGGTGAGTAGTGGTGACGGACGCCGCGCTGTCGGCGCTGGCGGCGCACTGCCCCGACATCGTGACCCTGGAGCTGGCGCAGTGCAGCCAGCTCACTGATGCTGGCTTCCAGGCACTGGCCAGGGTGAGTAGTGGTGACGGACGCCGCGCTGTCGGCGCTGGCGGCGCACTGCCCCGACATCGTGACCCTGGAGCTGGCGCAGTGCAGCCAGCTCACTGATGCTGGCTTCCAGGCACTGGCCAGGGTGAGTAGTGGTGACGGACGCCGCGCTGTCGGCGCTGGCGGCGCACTGCCCCGACATCGTGACCCTGGAGCTGGCGCAGTGCAGCCAGCTCACTGATGCTGGCTTCCAGGCACTGGCCAGGGTGAGTAGTGGTGACGGACGCCGCGCTGTCGGCGCTGGCGGCGCACTGCCCCGACATCGTGACCCTGGAGCTGGCGCAGTGCAGCCAGCTCACTGATGCTGGCTTCCAGGCACTGGCCAGGGTGAGTAGTGGTGACGGACGCCGCGCTGTCGGCGCTGGCGGCGCACTGCCCCGACATCGTGACCCTGGAGCTGGCGCAGTGCAGCCAGCTCACTGATGCTGGCTTCCAGGCACTGGCCAGGGTGAGTAGTGGTGACGGACGCCGCGCTGTCGGCGCTGGCGGCGCACTGCCCCGACATCGTGACCCTGGAGCTGGCGCAGTGCAGCCAGCTCACTGATGCTGGCTTCCAGGCACTGGCCAGGGTGAGTAGTGGTGACGGACGCCGCGCTGTCGGCGCTGGCGGCGCACTGCCCCGACATCGTGACCCTGGAGCTGGCGCAGTGCAGCCAGCTCACTGATGCTGGCTTCCAGGCACTGGCCAGGGTGAGTAGTGGTGACGGACGCCGCGCTGTCGGCGCTGGCGGCGCACTGCCCCGACATCGTGACCCTGGAGCTGGCGCAGTGCAGCCAGCTCACTGATGCTGGCTTCCAGGCACTGGCCAGGGTGAGTAGTGGTGACGGACGCCGCGCTGTCGGCGCTGGCGGCGCACTGCCCCGACATCGTGACCCTGGAGCTGGCGCAGTGCAGCCAGCTCACTGATGCTGGCTTCCAGGCACTGGCCAGGGTGAGTAGTGGTGACGGACGCCGCGCTGTCGGCGCTGGCGGCGCACTGCCCCGACATCGTGACCCTGGAGCTGGCGCAGTGCAGCCAGCTCACTGATGCTGGCTTCCAGGCACTGGCCAGGGTGAGTAGTGGTGACGGACGCCGCGCTGTCGGCGCTGGCGGCGCACTGCCCCGACATCGTGACCCTGGAGCTGGCGCAGTGCAGCCAGCTCACTGATGCTGGCTTCCAGGCACTGGCCAGGGTGAGTAGTGGTGACGGACGCCGCGCTGTCGGCGCTGGCGGCGCACTGCCCCGACATCGTGACCCTGGAGCTGGCGCAGTGCAGCCAGCTCACTGATGCTGGCTTCCAGGCACTGGCCAGGGTGAGTAGTGGTGACGGACGCCGCGCTGTCGGCGCTGGCGGCGCACTGCCCCGACATCGTGACCCTGGAGCTGGCGCAGTGCAGCCAGCTCACTGATGCTGGCTTCCAGGCACTGGCCAGGGTGAGTAGTGGTGACGGACGCCGCGCTGTCGGCGCTGGCGGCGCACTGCCCCGACATCGTGACCCTGGAGCTGGCGCAGTGCAGCCAGCTCACTGATGCTGGCTTCCAGGCACTGGCCAGGGTGAGTAGTGGTGACGGACGCCGCGCTGTCGGCGCTGGCGGCGCACTGCCCCGACATCGTGACCCTGGAGCTGGCGCAGTGCAGCCAGCTCACTGATGCTGGCTTCCAGGCACTGGCCAGGGTGAGTAGTGGTGACGGACGCCGCGCTGTCGGCGCTGGCGGCGCACTGCCCCGACATCGTGACCCTGGAGCTGGCGCAGTGCAGCCAGCTCACTGATGCCGGCTTCCAGGCACTGGCCAGGGTGAGTAGGAATGAAACGAGAAGGAATTGCTCGAATTGCTCGCTGTGGTGATTAGTGTTTAAGTTGCTCGTTGTGGTGACTAGTGAATGTGGTGTTTAAGTGTGAGGTTGGTGATCGGTTATCACCTTAAAATTCGTGGTGGTGATTTTACTGGAAACTGGCCAAGGTAAGTCAATATCTAAGCTGGGCCCAGCAATGCGTCATCTGTGCGTGTCGAGCTGTTCCCGGCTGATGCCGCACTGTTGGCACTGGCGGCGCGCTGCCCAGATATAGTGACGCTGGAGTTAGCGCAATGCAGCCAGCTCACTGATGCTGGCTTCCAGGCACTGGCCAGGGTGAGTTGATGAAGAAAGAACAAGTTGCTCAGTTTGCTCGCGGTGGTGATTAGTGTATAAATTGGTCACGGTGACGACTTTTTTTTTTTTTTTTAATCAGGGGGAAAATCCTCATGGACTATCCTCCACCTGGGGTCGGTGGAGGGGTGTGCCGGACTCTTACCGGCTAAAAACCCACCTGGTGTTGCCTCCAATTACCTTTTGTCGAGGGCACGGGTATCGCCGAAGCATTCTTCCGCACCCCCGACAGGTATTGGCCCGCCAGATGTTCGAGGCGGGCCCCGTCACCCTCTGCGGCCGTCACCAGCGGCCGTAGTACTCCGATAACAAGAGGCGCGCGCAACACTACGCCACCGTCTTGGGACCTGTGTCTGTTCGGGCGACAGACGCCCCTAGTCTATCGCCCGCAGGTCGCGCCCTATGGTGGCCGGAGATCAGCCACCCTGCGGCGCCCACTCCGCCTGCTGCGGGCGGGGAGAGAGGTAACAGCTTCTCTCTCCCTTTCCGCCGCCTCCTTTGCAGCCATCACATCCTCGCAAAAGGAGGCGACGGCATTCCACCCTTCCTCGCTGCCGACCATATAGGAAACGACGGCCGGCAGCGAAAGATTTCCCGCAGCATCGACTACCGCCGCCAGGTCACGGCGCTGCGTTGCCCAGGCTGGGCACTCCGTCAACGTATGTAGCGCCGTGTCCTCGCTGCAGATGCCACAGTGGTGGCATTCGGGCGTGGGCTCCCGGCCTATGCGACACAGGAACTTTCCGAAACATCACGGTGACGACTAATGTGTCTTAAAGATAACTACATTTCCATCGTGCTATCTACAACCGGCGATCGCTTATTACCTTAAAATTCGTGGCGGTGATTATTGCGGTTGTTGGAAACGGGCCAAGGTAAATCAGTAAATAAAAATTCAGGTTGCGCACATTAGTGTGTAAATTACTCTTGGTGGTGATTAGTGTATCCAAGTTATCCATGGTGGTGAGGGCGGACCGGTGTGTATTAGCTTACGTAACTAACGTATATATTATTTATTTCAGAGTTGCAGAATGATAGAGCGAATGGATCTAGAGGAGTGTGTGCTGATCACAGACAACACTCTCGTGCACTTGTCTATGGGATGTCCACGACTTGAGAAATTGGTGAGTACAATATTATATAACCGACTTTGAAAAATAAGTGATTTCAGTGTCCAGTTAATATACAAAAACTAAAAATCTGTGCTAATGTTATGAGGTTGAAGAGTTTGTTAACTTGAACACGATAATCTCAGAAATGACTGGACTGATTTGAAAAAAAAATTGTGTTAGATAGCCCATTTATCGAGAAAGAGTGTAGGATACTTTTTATCCGGGTGTGCGGAGTAGTAGCCACGGTACGCCGGTGAAACCACTAGCGGAAGTTAGTAGGTACTTTATGAGAAGCAAATTGACTTGGTACGAGACGCTAGCACATCAACCTACCTCAGTCTGTCAAATTTCTTCTATAGATTTTCTCTGTACAATATTTTAGTATAAACAAAGCCATTTTTAGGGTTCCGTGTCTGTCTGTCTGTCTTGGTAACTCTAACTTGGTAGGTAGATGTATTTCATTGACCGCTTTACGATTCTTATGAAAAAATAAAAAAATAATAATATTAGAAGGGGGCTCCCCATACATGGAACTGAAACTAAAAAAAAATTTTTTCATCTAACCTATACTTGTGGGGTGTCTATAGATAGGTCTTTAAAAATGAGATTGAGGTTTCTAAAACCATTTTTTCCTAAAGTCAATCATTTTAGAGTAAGACATTCCCAAAGTGCCAAAATGTGTGTCCCCCCCCCTGTAATTTCTAAACTACTAAAGTGAAAAATCTGAAAAAAATATATGTTATAGATCTCAATAAAAACTACCAACCAAAATTGGTTTGAACAAGATACAGTTAGTGGTTTTTGAGATATAGCTCTTTTTCAGTAACCGCAAATTATAACTTTGTTATTCATATATTTGTGTTTTGGCTAATTGTAGGTAATAAGTACGTTTATTTTTCATAGATATTGGAACGGAACCCTTCATTTGCGAGTCCGACTCGCACTTGGCCGGTTTTTTTTAACATGGTTCCTATTACCTGGTTTACATAAATCGTACACTTTTAATTTGAAAATGATCAATTATTTTTGAATGTTTATATTTCAGACGCTATCCCACTGCGAACTAATAACAGACTACGGCATCAAACAGTTGTCCATGTCGCCCTGTGCTGCCGAACATCTAACTGTACTTGGTAAGTTAATTATCCCACTAATTTTATAAATGTGAAACTAAGTTTTGAATACTGAACCGATATAAATGTAATTTGGTACCCACCTACCTATATGTATAGAAAGAAACCGCTGGCGGAAGCTATATCTAATCTAAATATATTAAACTCAAAGGTGACTGACTGACATAGTGATCTATCAACGCACAGCCCAAACCACTGGAGGAATCGGGCTGAAATTTGGCATGCAGGTAGATGTCATGACGGTGGGTCTGTGGGCGGTGAGTTTCGGGTGGCTCNTAATTATCCCACTAATTTTATAAATGTGAAACTAAGTTTTGAATACTGAACCGATATAAATGTAATTTGGTACCCACCTACCTATATGTATAGAAAGAAACCGCTGGCGGAAGCTATATCTAATCTAAATATATTAAACTCAAAGGTGACTGACTGACATAGTGATCTATCAACGCACAGCCCAAACCACTGGAGGAATCGGGCTGAAATTTGGCATGCAGGTAGATGTCATGACGTAGGCATCCGCTAAGAAAGGATTTCCCGAAATTCCCTCTGAAACGGAAAAAACGGAGCTGCTGGCAGAAGCTAGTTATACATATTCTTCTGATTTTAAACAACTATTGTTTTTTAGGGTTCCGTACCCAAAAGGGTAAAACGGGACCCTATTACTAAGACTTCGTTGTCTGTCTGTCTCCAGGCTGTATTTCATAAACGTATCAAACCGCAAATTATTACTTTTGTTATTCATATACTTGTATGAAAAACAAAGTTATAATTTGCGGTTTGTATTTGGCTAGTTGTAAGTAATAGATACGTTCATTTTTCATAGATAATGTTACGGAACCCTTCATGCGCTAGTGCAACTCGCACTTGGCCGGTTTTTAATCCTAACACCATATAAAAGTGCTAATTTTCTATCTAATCCCTTTCAGGTCTAGACAACTGCCCCTTAGTGACTGACGGAGCCCTGGAACATCTGACATCCTGTCACAACTTGCAGCTGATTGAACTCTATGACTGTCAGATGGTCAGTCGGAATGCCATCCGCAAGCTCAGGGTATGTACCATCTGCCTAGCCGTTTCCTTATACAGCTGGGTACCAGTNTTGGCTAGTTGTAAGTAATAGATACGTTCATTTTTCATAGATAATGTTACGGAACCCTTCATGCGCTAGTGCAACTCGCACTTGGCCGGTTTTTAATCCTAACACCATATAAAAGTGCTAATTTTCTATCTAATCCCTTTCAGGTCTAGACAACTGCCCCTTAGTGACTGACGGAGCCCTGGAACATCTGACATACTGTCACAACTTGCAGCTGATTGAACTCTATGACTGTCAGATGGTCAGTCGGAATGCCATCCGCAAGCTCAGGGTATGTACCATCCGCCTAGCCGTTTCCTTATACTGCTGGGTACCTGTGTGCCATATGCACAGACTGTCACAACTTGCAGCTGATCGAACTCTATGACTGTCAGATGGTCAGTCGGAATGCCATCCGCAAGCTCAGGGTATGTACCATCTGCCTAGCCGTTTCCTTATACAGCTGGGTACCTGTGTGCCATATGCACAGACTCTGACACAACTTGCAGCTGATCGAACTGTATGACTGTCAGATGGTCAGTCGGAATGCCATCCGCAAGCTCAGGGTATGTACCATCTGCCTAGCCGTTTCCTTATACAGCTGGGTACCAGTGTGCCATATGAACAGACTCTGTCACAAATTGGAGCTGATCGAACTGTATGACTGTCAGATGGTCAGTCGGAATGCCATCCGCAAGCTCAGGGTATGTACCATCTGCCTAGCCGTTTCCTTATACAGCTGGGTACCAGTGTGCCATATGCACAGACTCTGTCACAAATTGGAGCTGATCGAACTGTATGACTGTCAGATGGTCAGTCGGAATGCCATCCGCAAGCTCAGGGTATGTACCATCTGCCTAGCCGTTTCCTTATACAGCTGGGTACCTGTGTGCCATATGCACAGACTGTCACAACTTGCAGCTGATCGAACTCTATGACTGTCAGATGGTCAGTCGGAATGCCATCCGCAAGCTCAGGGTATGTACCATCTGCCTAGCCGTTTCCTTATACAGCTGGGTACCAGTATGTCACATGGATTGACTGCCTGTCTGACCTTCTGAATCCAGTTACCCGGGCAACCCAATATGTTGTAAGACTTTCTGGCTTCTGACTACCCGTAACGACTGCCAAAGATGTTCAAATGACAGTCAGTCCTCATATTTGAATTTAAATAAATTTAATATTTTAATATGTATTTTTAGTGTTCCGTACCCAAAGAGTAAAACGGGACCCTGTCCGTCTGTCTGTAACTACTAACCAGGTAAAAAAACCAACGTTTTTTTTGCCTTTATAGATAATGGTACGGAACCCTTAGTGCCCCTGTCCGACTATTACTGGGCCGTATTTTTAGATAATATAAGGAACCCTTAGTGCCCGAGTCCGATTCTCACTTTTTTTTTAATAATTTTCCTATTTTTTTAATAATAATTATAATTATTTTAATTCCAGAATCACTTGCCGAATATAAAGGTGCACGCATACTTCGCGCCCGTGACGCCGCCCGTGGGGGGCGGCGGCACGCGCCCACGGTACTGTCGATGCTGTAATATCATATAATTTAAACATATATAGTTATGTACTATTTATCATTTATATACTACTGCCATTTAAAATCAAGGGAAATCAATTAATTTTCAGGAAAAAATTAACTTTTTTTTTCGGTGTTTTTTCGTAATTTTTTGAATATGTGATAATGTTGAAATTCTGTTTAATAACTTAACAAAAGTGGTTAACTAACTGGTAGTGATTTTTTTTGTCGTCATGACTATTCTATTGGTTATTTAAACTTTTCTAAAGGACCATGCGTCAATTTGTACCCACTTTTCAACATTGCTCAACAGTGATGAAACCTATGTCAAATGAAAGCTCTTGATGAGCACTTTATTTCATTGTATGGCAGCCAAGTCCGAATCCGGCGCCAACATGGTGTTTTCGACCATTTAAGAAAGTTAGGTTTCTGACTGTACAACGTGCAACAGTGATGTGACCTATGTCAAATGAAAGCTCTTGATGAGCACTTTATTTCATTGTATGGCAGCCAAGTCCGAATCCGGCGCCAACATGGTGTTTTCGACCATTT